>LPNX010330095.1:0-118186 GCA_001517045.1 Pseudotsuga menziesii
AAATGAACCTAGGCTTTCCATTTTAATGTGTGTGGGATAATGTCTTAAGCGTCGCTTTCCATTTTAAATAATTAACCAATTATGACAAATTATTAAATGATTGAGAAATTTAAGCGCCGTCACTTAAGAGACGCTTAAGACATTATTAAATGAATGAGTAATTTAAGCGCCGTCGCTTAAGCGACGCTTATCACCACCATTTCAAAAAAAAAATTATCTTCCTGATTTTTGGCACGGTTAAAAGAAAAAATCCACGCGTCGTCGGAAAAAACCGTCGGATTTTGGATCGAAATGTAGTAGTGAAAGAAGTGTCATTAAGTCTAGGGATCATTACACATGATGCTCGAAGACAAGTGTTAACAAGTAGTTTAATACTATGTATTTTATACATAGTATGTATAAATAATTAATTACGATTAATTATATAATTGAATAAAGAAAGAAGAGAAGCTCCACCAATTATTATTTATTATTAAAGGATTAATAAATAGTGAAATCTCTATGAAAGACTAACTAGGACTAGTTAAAAGTTCCTAGGTTAAGAATTGAAAATTACCCCAGTAAATTAAAAAGGGTTAAATCAAGAAATCAAGGATTTCTTGATTTAACTGCCCCTTTGACTGAAAACTCTTCCTATAAAGACTCAAGCCAAGCAAAGGCTTGGGGTTCTGATTTTTATTTGGGAGAATTATTATTCTTCCTGTTTTTGGCTCTCAAGTGTTTTTCCTCGAGAACTTTCTCCTGCAAGGAAAAATGACTGATTCAGAACTAATTACGAGTTAGGAAACCCTACCTTAGGAGCTCTAAGCTACTTGCATGTTGGAGTCCAGCTCGGGGGGGTCCGCATTAGAACCAGGAATGGTTTTGGGTCATGGTTGGGAGGAACATGGTAGTTCCCAAGTGATTTGGTCATCAAAAAAATGTTAGATCTGCATTGAATTGTTAACGTTGGTTATTTAAGTGTGTAGGCGCAACCATTGACAAAGCTTCAATTTTAGGTATGAAACCCTTGAAGTTCTATTCTATTTCTTTCCCAAAGTTTCATTAGTGTTTATGTTAAGTAATGGCTGTGATGAAATTTATAACCCTAATGGTTGAGCTTTAGGGTTATCAATCTGCTAGGGTTTGTATTTTCAATTTACTAATTAGAGGTTGGAGAAATTTTATTATAGGATGTACATTACCAGCGTTTGTACTTTGATTTGAATTCTATAATTATCTCCATGTTTAGTTTATGTATACTATATCTAGGTTTTGTTACCAGTTAGTTTATTCTATAGGTTGCATTACTTTGTTGACATATTTCATTTGTCAGCAGAGGGTTGTTTTAAATTCAAAATTCGTTCAGAAGTACAAGTTAAATATATGTACATAAATACATATATATCAATATTCAAATAGTGTTATAATTATGTACCATTTAATTTATTCATAAACTAAACAATAGAACTTAAATATTTTAAAATATATCTACTAAGGGCATAGTTGATACAATAAGCATAATCATAATTGACCCAATAGAGAAGGCATTGTGACCATCCATGTGGTCTAATATCAAAAATATGTCTTATTATATAAAATCTATACTCCAAATCACTTAGTCAACAATCGCATCCATTTACATAACTCAAATGTCTAATTCGCAGTCCTATTACTATAGCCTTCCATTATAAAAACATAAACAGTTTTAAAGGTCCCATTTAAATCTACACATAACCAAATGTATCATATTAAACATTTAAACAACTAAAATCCATTTTTCCAACAAGAGGTCATGACATCGAATCCTATAGATGTCCAGACTCAAGGCAATAGCATTAATAAAACAATAACCATTTCATATCCAAGCAGTAAGCAATCGCATAACCATTCTCTATACAGTCCATGTTTTACATCTAAAATATGCAGGCTACATTTTTAAGCTACGCCACAATCCTATAAACAAACAACGCATACACTAACAATGAGGTCGTCAAGACCCTAGCTACGGCCTCAGGAAAGTTATAATCAAATCACAAACTCACACTAATAAAAAAAATTGATATCATGGGTTGTCATAACTCTGGCTGTTACATCCCTATTCTTTCCACGTAAACAATTTACATATTAAATTCCAACTAAAAGCTCTCACAGTCATTGGGAGATGCACATGGCGTTCGTGGCATGGCCTACACCCATGCTGAGCCAAATACAAAACTAAGAGTTCAATACTCTGTTTAAAACATAGACTCCATTCATACGCTAATGTAGAGCATGTGGTGGCAAGACAATGGGATACGACACCATTGCTACAAGGGTGCAGCCCATGGCATAATGCCCCAAGCTCTAGAATCTTTCGCAACTCAAAATACAAACCAAACAAATAGATTTTTGTGCATACAGCCATAACCCAAACCTTTATAAATATACAGAGTAAATTCTACAGACTTTAAGTCCATGATCGAACCCAATAAATTCCACATGTTAAAACGCAGCACCAAATTAACTACAAAGTCCCAAATTCTTTTACACGGTATAATCCATTATAAATGTTGACTGAAATCATAGGCATTTCATACCCAAAATACATTATATTCTTCATATTAAAAACCAATGCACAGTGTAATTACATAGTGAGGCACGAATCTTCTTTACAAATAGTCAAAGTATTAAAATGATAAAATGGCAAGCTGTGAGCTATGGCACCATTACAAGTAATGGTGTGGCCATGGCCCAAACAAATTCCTGACCTATCAACAAGAGTCCATTGAAAACCAGAGAAAACTACATCTTAAACCCTGAAGGAAGATTCAATAAGTACCAACGAAATCCCAACCCAGTAAAGAATCCCAACTCAGGAATGCCCAGAATGAGAGGAGGCAAGTAAATCTTGCTAGCAGGCTTACCATGGTCATGAAGAAGAAATCCCAAATAGACAAGTGTATCCTGTGCAAACCCTGCAGTGGCTTCGCATTCACCTGCAGACAAACCAATGATGGCATGAGAAGCATGACCATGCCATGAAGGAACCAATGAAACAATTGCATTTTACATAGAATTGGTTTAAGCTTACCTACGAATCGATGGGGTCACCTCCCTTCTCCAACTATGCAGAGGCCACGCTAAACCACAATGCCAAAACCATAATCCACAAACAGTGAATTCCAAGTCCTTTTCCAAGGGTTTCCACCAACCCCGATGGCATTAATGGCACGATCTGGTGGCCATTAATGCCTACATAAAAACCAACCATAAGTTTGTGGATCAACGTTATACCAACCAAGTCATATGTTAAACCCTCTATCCTATGGTTTCACCTCCCTTTAAATGTCAGCACATGCTCAAGGCTAACGACATGGTATGTTACCATAGTCCCAACCTTATGGTATGCGCAAGCCTTAACAATATCAAATAGTGTTACAATGTTTTCCCTTAGCATCAAACTTTATATGGTTATAACATGCCCTTTATTCTAGTACATATAGGTAGTATATGCACTTAATTCGTAGTCTAGGTTTCTAGCATTTAGGAATCATGGCAAACGTAGTATGCCACGATTCCCTCTCTAGGAAGAACAAGCATAAGTTTCCAAACTCATAACCAAGACAGACCTACAAAATGGAAACAAGAGAAGAGTAAGTCACTAAACAAGAGATAGATACTAATAAGGGTAAGAACAGTAAGTAATTTCACAAGACCTAGATAATTAACTAAGATAGGTAATTAGAAAACACAGGGCTTACCTGAGTCGTAAAAACAGAGCAATAATAAAGTGCAAGGTAGAACTGGAAATATAACTAGGAACTGAATTCCATCAAGTAACCGATAATCCCGATGACACAAGAGTAACCTATAAGTCAATAAAGAAGGTGCCTTAGTTCGTATGAACTAAGTAATCCTGCATAACGAAGAATAAACTTACCTCTCAAATCGTCATAGGAGAACGAATCCCGCCACTCCATCACTTTGTTCCCATCAAAAAAATTAAGTTAGTTTTTATTAGATAAACAAAGTACACATGTGCAGGAGAAAAACAATGATCTATACAACTTGTTAATTCACCGATAGTAATAAGTAAGATATATCAATATCTTAAACAACAGAATTAAGAGATAAGAAGTAAATGAACTAATAGTCACTGAATGGATAAGAGATTAACAAGACAGTGGACAGATTTCGAAGAGGTCGAAAGTATAAGTAGCACGTGTGTTTTTGCATGAGTAATAATGATCCCTTTTAGGTAGTTTTCGCTAGCCTATAATTTTTATTTTTTTTCAAATTTTGGGGACATTACAATAACTCTGTATTAATAAACAGAGGTTGTGGTATCGACCCTTATGGGTTACAAATATAATTCATAAAAAAAACTAAAAATCCATAATAAAAACCTTAACATAAATCATTACTGTAATTAAAACACATAACAAAATCCATAGCTTAATACATAGTATCTTCTCTATTATCACATATAAAATGTTTTACATTTTGGTATCTCCCAGGCCCAAATCCTGGAGGTTGTATCCCTAGTCACACCGGCCATGGCCAAGTTTCCAATCTAATCATGCAGTCACACTACAGTAACAAAAACGATATCGTGTGTTTGCCATAACCCTGGCCGTTATAGCCATATCTTTTTAAATAATACAAATTACATATTAAAATTCCAAATAAGTTATTGCAATATTTAGGAGAGGCACATTCCATTCATGGCATGGCCTGCATCCACGTTGAACAATTACAAAACAAAAATTACAATACCCTATCCGAAACACAGTCTCCTTTAATGCTAATGCAGAGCATACAATGACAAGCCAATAGGATACGACACCATTGTAACAATGGTGCAGGCCGAGGCATAATGCCCCAAGCTCTATAAGCTCTCCTAAAATTAATTACAAACAATATAAATATAATGCCTTGCATACTTCCAAAACCCAAACTGTCACAAATATACACAGAGTAAATTCTACAGTCTGAAAGCCACGAATCGAACCCAGTAAATCAATGTTTTAAAATGCAGCATTAAAATAACTACACAGTCTCAAATTTACACAGTTAAATCTATTGAAAATGCTGAACGAAATCATAATTACCAAAACACATTACAGTCTTCACATAAAAGCCAACGCGTAGTGCATTTACATAGAAGGGCACAAATCCTATTATACAAACAGTTAAGTATTAATAATGTTAAATAGAAACCTGTTAGCTATGGCACCATTACAATAATGGTGCAACCACAGCTCAATTTCCAAACCTCCCAACAATAGCCAAAAAACCAGAGCAAGCTACATTATAAAACCCAAAGGCAACATTAACAAGTGCCATCTAAAACCCCAACCCTGTAAAGAATCCCAACTCAGAAATGCCCATAACGAGAGGAGGAAAGTAAGATCTTGCTAAAAGGATTACCATGGCCATGAAGTAGCAACCCAAAATCGACAGCGTATCCCTGTGCAAACCCCAGAGTGCCTTCATTTTCACCTACAAACAAATCAATGATGGCATGAGAAGCATGACTATGCCATGGAGAAAACAACGAAGCAATGCATTTACATAGAGTCTGGTCCAACTTACGTGCAAATCGATGGAGGTCAGCTCCTTCTCCAGTTGCACAGAGGCCACACAAAACCCCAATGCCAAAACCACATAATTCACAAACAACGAATTCCCAAATCCTTTTCCAAGTGTTTTTACAAACCCTGATGTCATTAATGGCACCAGCTGGTGGCCATGAACGCATCCATAAACCCTCACCATAGCTTATGGTTCGTCGTTATACCGTATACCAACCAAGTCATAAGTTTAAACAGTTTATCCTATAGTTTCACCACCTTCTAATGTTAGTGCACGCTTAATGCTAATGACATGGTATTTATACCATAGTCTCCCAACCTTATAGTATGCGCAGAACTTAACACTATGGTATAGTGTTTACAATGTTATCCCCTTAGCATCAAGTTTCAGGTTCTTTTACATGCCCTTTACTAGTTCTTATAGGTAGCGCTTGTGCATAAGTGTTTAGTCTAGGTGTTTTATTATTTAGGAATCATGGTAAACATAGTACGCCATGATTCCCTCGCTAGGAAGAACAAGCTTAAGTTTCCAAACTCTTAACTAAGGCGGGCCTTCAAAATAGAAACGAGAGAAGTGTAATTAATTAACCAAGAGATAGGTAATTAATAATGGTAAGGATAGTAAGTTAATTCACAGCATCTAGTTAATTAACTAAGAAAGATACTTAACAAACATAGGGCTTACTTGAGTCGTAAAACGGAACAACAATAAAGGTGCAAGGCATAACTGGAAGCATACCTAGGAACTGAATTGCTTCAAGTAACCAATAATCCTGATGTCGCAAGAGTAACATGTAAGTCAATAAATAAGGTGCCTTAGTTCGAATGAACTAAGGAAGCCTGCATAATGAAGAATGACCTTACCTCTCAAATCGTCATGGGATAAAGAGTCATGCCACTCCACTACTTTGTTCCCATCAAAAAAGTTAAGTTAGTTTTTATTAAATAAACCAAGTACACATGTGCAGGAGAAAAACAATGATCCATACAATTCATTAATTCACCGACAATAATAACTAAGATGTACCTATAATTTAAATAACATAATTAAGACACAAGAAGTAAACAAGCTAATAATCACTGAATGGATAAGGGATTAACAAGATAGTATGGGAAGTTTCTGAAGAGATCAAAAGTATAAGTGGCACATGTAATTCCAAACAAGTAATAATGGGCCCCTTTGGGTAGTTTTCACTAGCCTATAAAAAAAATGTATTTTCAATTTTTGGGGTACTTACACATATCCTCATGGGGATTTCATTGTTTGCACAGATGCAAGCAAGAATGACTTGGAGCAGTCCTCTCGAATAATGATCACACGATCTATTATGAATCTCAAAAGTTAAAAGAGCATGAGAAAAATTACCATACACATGATATTGAGTTAGCTGCCATCATCCATGCTTTGAGGATGTGGAGGCACTACCTAATGCGAAGGAAGTTCTTTTTGAAGAAAGACGATATGAGTCTTAAGTATTTATTTGATCAACTAGATCTGAATGCGAGGAAATCCATATGGTTTTCTTTCCTCAATGAGTACCATTTCGAGCTAAAGCACATTAATGGAAAAGAGAATAAGGTTGATGATTCTTTGAGCTGATGAACTCATATGATTTATTAGGTGACATTGAGTCAAACCGATGCATATTTTCATGCGAGGATTAGAGTAGCCAATAGTCTTGACCCCTTCTATGTTGAAATACTCAAGAAAGTGAAGGAGGAGATGTTGTTTCAACAACAAAAAGAATACACGGTAGATGAATCCATACTGTTATGGTTCAAGGATAGCTTGTATATTTCATAAGGATGAGACCTTCAGTCAAGCATCCTCACGAAATTTCATCAAGAACCCTACTCACAGCACCCGAGATATCAAAATATTATATCCGCCATCAAGAGACTTTTTCTGGCCTAAGTTAAAGGCCTACATTGCAACGTTTATTGCAAAATGTTAGGAATGTAAACTAGTCAATGTTGAGCATCAGCATCTAGCAAGATTGTTGCAGCTATTGCCCATTTTGGAATAGAAGTTGGAGGTCATTAGTATGGATTTCATCATCAATTTACTGAAAAGTAAGAAGCAAAATGATTCTATTTTTGTGGTCGTCGACAATTTGTTGAAAGCATCATACTTCATTCCTGGGAAGTCGACCTACAAAGCCATGAACATTGCTGATATATTTTTGAAAGAGATATTTAGATTGCATGGGATACCCAAGGAAATTATCTCGGATCGAGATGTTAAGTTTACAGGAAAATTTTGGAGATCTTTATTCTCCGTATTGGAGACATAGTTGAACTTTAGCACTGCATATCACCCACAGACCGACGAGAAGATAGAGAGAGTAAACCAAATTGTTTAGGACATGCTTCGAATGTATGTCATGAAAAACCCCATGAAGTGGGAGGATTACCTACACCTCGCAGAGTTTGCGTATAACAATGGTTATCAAATTTCTGCCAATATGAGTCCCTTTGAGGTATTCTATGGACGAAAGTGTAGAACACTTGTTACTTGGGATATCCTAGTGGATCGGCTCATGTTAGGGCCTGATTTGTTGATGGAATTGGAACAGTTGGTTACCGAGGTCCAGGTGAATCTTAAAGAAGCAAAATAGTGGTAGAAAAGTTAGGCAGATCGGAAAAGAAAATATAAGGACTTTCAAATAGGTGATCATGTTTACTTGAAAGTAAAATCCAATAAGCTCATTGATATTGGGTAGGTGCGTTAAGTTAGCACCTAGATTTTGTGGACCTTTTGAAATACTGGCCAAGAAAGGGCCAGTGGCATATGAAATACCACTGCCCGCACATGTAAAAGTCCTTAATGTTTTCCATGCATCTTTGTTAAATAATTATGTTTATGATACTAAACATGTTGTTGATTGGTCCCTATTACAGGAGGAACTTGAAGGGGAGTTTTCCCCTGAGCCTACTCATATACTAGACAAGCTGAGAGGTGCAGCTTCAGAAGCGCACCATGGTCCAATTGAAAGTGAAATGGAAGCACTTTGAGGCTGATGAGGCTACTTAGGAGAATGAAGCCACGAGGAGAAAGGCTTATCCCACCTTGTTTCACGATGTCATTTCGAGTCCCTAGAACACCAGGGACGGTGTTTTTCTAAGCAGGGAGGGATGTAATATACTGAGTTTTGGACCTAACACTTATAGGCATGTGCCTATTGATTATGATGATTATCTTGATGTTTTATTTTTATATTGGATCGAAGACCCCACTGCATATGAACATGATGATGTGTTTTATATATTGGGTATAAGCCAATTATTGATGATATATGTATATGCTTGTTTGTGTTGGGTGAGGAGCTCTGGAGCACTTGAGTGATTGATGATTTGTGTTGAGCGAGAATCTCTATAACAAATGAAAAGATAATTGGAAGTGTTAGGAATAATCCCTAGAGCCTTCCATGTTGATGTTGAGCATAAGCTCTAGAGCATCGGATCCTTGGCCATTGTATCCCTAGGTGTATTGTACAAGTACATCCTAGCATTAGTCTTGAGTGAGGAGCTATTGAGTTGCACTGAATTGTAAGTCCCTATTAAATCATTGAGTATGGGCTTTAGTAAGTGGTAGGGTTTACTAAAAATAATTTAATAATTTCAGAGTGAAAACGACTGGAGAAAAATATTGATCTCATTATACTTATTTATAAGTGATTAAATGAAATTTCAAATTTCTGTATTCTCATCAAGTACTGAAGAGATACCATGTTATACAAGAGAAATCCAACATGCAAGGATGTTTAGAGTTTCCTACCCTAGTAGACCTAAACAATCTACGTACTTGACCTTAATGAAGAAGTGTCATTGAGTATAGGGATCATGGTATATGAGGCCCGAAGACATTGTTAACAAAATTTTATATTATTATGTACTTTATACATGGTATGTATAAAGAATTAAATATATTAATAATATAAATAAATGAAAGAAATAAGAAGAAGCTCCATCAATTATTATTTTTCTTCCTATTTTCTCTCAAGTAAATTCTTGGAGAAACATTTTCGTGGAAGGAAAAAGGAGAACTGATTCAAATCTGATACACCAGATAGGAAACCCTACCTTAGGAGCTCTAAGCTACTTGCATGTTGGAGTCGAGCTCGGGGGGATCCAGATTAAAACCAAGAACGGTTCTGGTTCATGGTTGGGTGAAACATGGTAGTTCACAAGTGATTTGGTCATCCAAACAGAAGTAAGATCTGTCTTAGATTGTTAATGCTGGTTATTTAAAGTGTGCAAGTTCAGACATTAAAGGTGCTTAAAAAAATTACAGGTATGAATTCTTAGTATGTCAGGTTCATTTCTAGCACAGATGCTGGCTGCTTTAGGTAAAGGTTAGTATTGTATTTCTAAAACCTAGAAATGATTTCTCTGTCTATATCTTCTAGGGTTGTATATATCTTAAAATATATTAACCCTAGGTTATAAATGATTTCTTATACCAAGATTAGCGAAGGTTTAATTATTGGATTATTTCTGCAAGTTCAATGCATTGGCTAATGTTGATCAAAGGTTCTGCACCCTAGTTCAATTTCTGTAGTAGTATTATTGATAAACTGGGTTATATATAAACTAGGATATTTTGAGACCTGTTATTATTGCTCACTTAGTCTTTATATCCTCTACTCACATATTCCATTTGTCAGTAGAGACATGTTATAGATTAAAATAGATTAATCTTAGAAACAAGATTTAAATATATAAACTTACCAACTAGATAACCTAAGCTAATATATACAAATAGATGAAGACATCATACATAAACAAATCTGAAAGCTATCTCTACATTTAAATCCAAGATAAGTAAACTATTAAAGACCTTTCAATGTCTGTCTCATCGAATACATACTAAATAGTAAATCATTTCATCTAAAAATACATCATCATAACTAAACGAAAAGAGTGAGCATTATGACTATCCATTTGGTCCAAGATCGAATCTCTATTCACATATATAAAACTCACAGTCCTAACTAAACCATATTATAATCACATGGAAGAATGTTTAAACACATCTCCTAAACATTATTTATAAACTATCCAAACATTTAACACAAATTAAGGAACTCTGCAATTATAAGTAGAGGTCATGAGTTCAACCCCTATGGGTTCACAACCCAAGTCACAGGTTTAAATTAAACAACCATTTCATTTATGCATAAACAATAACCAAAATTACATAACATACATCTCATTCCATATAACGAATTAAACAATACATCATACACATGAATCGTATCATGTTTTAAACCATATTGAAATCATCTTACAAACCAAAGAATTACAATGGGAACAAGAATCGAATCCTATAGGCATACAAGCCCAACCTCATCCATATCAAATATACAACTTATGATTCAAACCATGTTAGTATTGTTTACCAAGGCCAACACTATACATACAATGTATACGGGCTTCACTAATAAACTCCATAATAATACAATAACAAACCATTACACTACAATGAGGTCGTAAGACCTTGATTTCTGCCCAATGTTGTAAGCACAGACTCGGCCAAAACAATTATTACATATTCCATCTAAAAATGTAACTACAGCAATGAATTCCATCGTGGGCTTGCACCCCTGGCTTATATATATATAATCCACCTTATATACTAAACCCACAAAATCACTAAATAGTAAAACAACCACCTGAAGCTACGCAACATTCACCCAAGCCATATACGTCATACCAATTAAAAAATACACAATATGGATTTAATAACAAACTAACTCTGTTAATGATTTCACCCCATCAACAAATTGTAAATAGTAATAAAATACATTGAAGTTATTGCAGCCACTAAGGGAAAGTCTCAAGCCATATGCAAAATGGCCTTTAACCCATGATGTCCATCCACAACAAATTATAAATACTCAACACACAGACCATAAAAAAAGGCATATCCTAGTTTATAAACCATCATAATAAACCATTAATGTAGCATGAATTTCATCCACACATAGTAAGCATTAAACCATGGCCATTTCAGAAAACACAGAGTATTTACATTATGCATAGTAATTCCATAATCGCAGCTAAATACACACAGGCGTGCCAATGGGCTATGGCACCATTGCATGCAATGGTGCAACCCATGGCTCAAAATCCCAAATTCGTTTATGATTTACAAAACCCAAAATTAAAGACACACATCCTGTGAGAACGCAAGTCTTCTGCATGGCCAAAACACCACACCATTAAATCTTAGAACCCAAGTCTATTGATTACAAACACGAAGGTGAATTCAAACCACACAGAGAACCCCAAAACCAAATGACGAAACACCACATAGACAGGCTGAGGGAAAACAAGCGCAAGCTTGTTGGCAAGGCTTACCTTTCACTTCGCTCATGGTCAAACCCATGAAATATTTTCAGCCACACTGCTCTTCCTCATACCTTGACACCTGCAACCAACCAGCGAAGCCATGAGTTAGAAGTATAGCAGTGATAGAGGCTTCAAAACAAAACAAAAATGCAGGCATGAAACCCACGTTGAAGCTTACCTTCGAAATCTGGAGGTCACCTCCATTCTTTCCCCTGTGTAGAGCTAAGACCAAACCCCAAATGACAAGAGAAATGATAAAACCATTGTGACCAAAGCCTAAGTTTGGGCTTCCATGAAAACCAAGGTGCATTAATGGCATGAGCTAGTTTCCATTATCAAAACCAAAAACCCACTTTGCCATAGTTGATATCGTTTCCACACGATAGTCTCCACTACCATGCATTTCGTTAAACCCTAATGTGTATGTTCCGACCTTATGATATGTCGCCACGCAAAATCATATCACAATGTTTAATTATATAGCAAGGTTATATTTGGTAGATATCCCATGTATATCATGTGTCAGTCCGAGGTTTAAGCCACAAGGCATACAACACTTAAACCATAGGCTTAAATCCTTAACCTAATACAATGTGATTTCCCTAAGTTTAATTCTTAGTGAGTAACACTTACATGTTATAAATATGAGTCGGAAAAGAACCATAACAACTAGCAGTAGGTCCTTTAGGATCAATACATTCAGTACTCTTTAAATAAGACCCCGTCGCCAAAGTATGAAGTGCATGTGAAATGAAATAGGTGCCTTAGTTCAGAGAACTAAGTAGGCCTGCAAACAAGTAAACACCTTTACCTCTCAAAATGTCATGGGCGAACATGTCTCGCCACTCTGCCCACATTGTTTCCACAAACAAAGTTAAGTCAGGACTTTATAAATAACAAGTACGACTATGCAGAAATAACAAAGCATTTAAATCTAGTAACGACACCTACACGACAGATGTATGAACATAACACTAAGCAATAAACAATAGTACGACATCATAAGTAAAATACATTAATAATAACAACTGTGTAATATCCTGAATTTTGGACCTACCATTTATAGGCATGAGCCTATTGATCATGATGATTATATTGATGTTTTATTTTTATATTGGGTCAAAGGCCCCACTGCATATGAACATGCTGATTTGTTTTGTATATTGGGCATCAGCCAATTGTTGATGATATATATGTATATATAGGTTGGTTGTGTTGGGCGTGGACCCTGAACCACATGATCAATGAGATGTTTTGTGTTGAGCGAGAGGCTCTGGAGCACATGAGTACTTACATTTGTGTTGAGCATAAAGCTCTGAAACACATGAATATATAATTGGAAAATGTTGGGCATAAGCTCTGGAGCATTCCATGTCGATGTTGAACATAATCTTTGGAGCATCAGATTCTTGGCCATTGTATCCCTAGGTGTATCGTACAAGTACATCCTAGCAATTAGTGTTCAACGAGAGCTCTGGAATTGCACTATGTTTGTAACTAACTGTTATAAGCGTTGAGTATGGGCTCTGGTAAGTGCTAGGGGTTACTAAAAATATTAAAATCACCTTCGAGTGAAAACGAATTGACAATAATATTGATCTCATAATACTTATTTTCAAGTGATTAAATGAAATTTTGAATTTATGTATTCTCATCAAGTACTGAAGAACTACCATGTTATACGAGGGAACTCCAACAGGAAAGGATGTTTAGAGTTGCCTAGCATAGTAGATCAAATCCATCTATCTACTTGACCTTCATGAAGAAGTGTCGTTAAGAATAGGGATCATAATACATGATGCCCAAAGACAAATGCTAACAAGTATTATAATACTATGTATTTTATACATAGTATGTATAAAGAATTAATTATGATTAATTATATAATTGAATAAAGAAAGAAGAGAAGCTCCACTAATTATTATTTATTATTAAAGGTTTAATAAATAGTGAAATAGCTATGAAATATTAACTAGGATCTAGTTAAAAGTTCCTCAGTTAAGTATTGGAAAAATTACCCCAGTAATTAAAAAAGGGTTAAATCAAGGATTTCTTGATTTAACTCCCCCTTTGACTGAAAAGTATGTCTATAAAGACTTGATCCAAGCAAAGGCTTGGGGTCCTGATTTTGATCTAGGAGAATTATTATGCTGCCTATTTTTTCTCTCAAGTGTTTACTTAGAGAATGTTTCCTGCAAGGAAAAGATGATTGATTCAGAATCCAGCTCAAGGGGATCCGGATTTAAACTAGGAACGGTTCTGGGTCATTGTTGGGTGGAACGTGGTAGTTTCCAAGTGATTTGGTCATCAAACAGAGGTCAGATCTACATTGAATTGTTAATGCCGGTTATTTAAGTGTGCAGGTGCAACCATTGACAAAGCTTAAAATTCAGGTATGAAACCCTTGAAGGCCTATTCTATTTCTTTCCTAAAGATTCATTACTGTTTATGTTAAGTAATGGTTGTAATGTAATTTCTAACCCTAATGGTTAAGATTTATGGTTAACAATCTTGTAGGGTTTGTATTTGTAATTTACTAATCATAGGCTGGAGAATTTTTATTATATGTTGTTTATGTTCAAGGTTTGTATCTTTCATAAATGTTCATGTATTAACTAGGTTTTGATGTTAGTATTATGTTTATACTTTGTTCTTTGTATTTAATACCCTGCTAACATATTCCATTTGTGAGCAAAGGCTTTCCCTAGGCTCTAAACAAACTAGTTCAGTAGTAATTAATTAAAATATTAATTATGCTAACTAATAATAAGTATATATTATAAACTAGATATACTAAGAAAATATTTCATATAATAAACAAGCTAATCAAATTATTAAAGACCTTTTAAGGTTTGTTTCACATAATCATTAAAACAAAATACTTTACATAACTAGAAACAAACATTATAATTAAACAGAGGGATATTGTGCCCATCCATGTGGTCCTTATCAAGATTCTACCATAAAACCTACAGTATTAACATCTATAATAAAATATCATAACTCACATGCATTATATATTTAAAGGTCTCATATAATATTCATCATAAACATCCACCTATAATTTTACCAACTAAACAATTCATATAACTCTGTATTAATAAACAGAGGTTGTGGTATTGACCCTTATGGGTTACAAATATAATTCATAAGAAAAATTAAACTCCACATTAAAAACATCTCTATAGTTCTTATTTAAACAAGGAATCGTTCCTCTTAAGAAGAAAACCCTATCTTATGCCAACACACGTCATGACATCAAATCCCCTGGATGTCTGTGACCCAAGTCCAACATAATAATAACCTTAACATAAATCATTACTATAATTAAAATGCATAACAAAATCCATAACTTAATACATATTATCCTTTCTATTATAACATATAAAAAAATTTACAATTTGGTATCGGCGAGGCCCAAATCCTGAAGGTCATATACCCAGTCACACCGGCCACGGCCAAGTTTCTAAATCCAATCACATAGTAATAATCACACAGCCACTCTACAGTAACCAAAACGATATCGTGGGTTTTGCCATAACCTTCGTTGTTACAACCATACAATTTTAAATAAAAAATTACATATTAAAATTCCAACTAAGCTATTGCAATCGTTGGGAGAGGCACATGCCATTCATGGCATGTCCTGCACCCATGTTGAACCATTAAAACCAAATTACAACACTCTATATAATACACAGTTTCCATTAACGCTAACACAAAGCTTAAAGTGGCAATCTAATGGGCTATGCCGCCATTGGAATAATGGTGCAGCACATGGCATAACACCCCAAGCTCTAGAATTTTTCCCAAACATAAATTACAAACAATATAAACACAGTGGTGTGCATACTTCCAAAACCCAAACTATTACCATTATAGACATAGTAAATTCTACAGGCTTAAAGCCATGATCGAACCCAACAATTCAACATTTTAAATGCAACATTAAAATAACTACACAGTCCTGAATTTACACAATATAATCTATTAAAACCCCTAAATGAAAATCTTATGCATCTTATAAGAAAAAAAGAATACAGTCTTCACATAAAAACCAACGCACAATATATTTACATAGTAAGGCACAAATGCTCTTTTACAATAGTCAACGTATTAATAATGTTAAATGGAAAGCTGTGAGGTATGGTACCATTACAAGTGATGGTGCGGTCACGACTCAAGATGCCAAACCTCCCAACGAGAATCAAAACCTAGAGCAAGCTACATTACAAACCCCAAAGGTAGAGTCGACAAGTTCCATCTAAAACCCCAACCCTGTAAAGAATGCCAACTCAAAAATGCCCAGAACGAGAGGAGGTAAGTAATATCTTGCTAGCAGGCTTACCATGGACATGAAGTAGCAACCCCATATCGAAAGCATAGCTTTGTGCAAACCTCGGAGCACCTTCGTTTTCACCTGCAATCAAATCAACGATGGCATGAGAAGCATGACCATGCTATGGATAAAACAACGAAACAATGTGTTTACACAGAGTGTGGTGGTTAGCTTACGTTCAAATCGTTGGAGGTCACCTCCCTTCTCCAATTGCATAGAAGCCACATGAAACCCCAATTCCAAAACCACATAATGCATAAATAGGGAATGCCCAAACCCTTTGCCAAGCATTTTCACAAACCTCGATGGCATTAATGGCATCAGCTGGTGGCCATTAATGCATTCATAAACCCTCACCATAGTTTATGAATCATCATTCTAATACATTCAACCAAGTCATGAGTTTAAACCCTTATATTTCATGGTGCACACTATACCCTATAGTTTCGCCACCTTCTCATGTCAGCACGGACATAATACTAATGACATGGTATTTATACCATAGTCTTCCATCTTTAACGTATGCGCAGACCTTAACATTATTGTATAGTGTTTACAATGTCCCCCCCTTAGCATTAAAGTATTATGTTGTTACATGCCCTTTGCTAGTTCATATAAGTAGCGTTTGTGCATAAGTCTTTAAGTCTAGGTTTTGTAGCATTTACGAATCATGGAAAATGTAGTATGCCATGATGTTGTCGCTAGAGAGAATGAGCTTATGGATTCAAGTTCAAAACCCAAGTAGACCTGCAAGGTAGAAATAAGAGAAGTGTAATTATTAATCAAGAAGTAGATAATTAAGAATGGTAAGGACAATAAGTTAATTCGCAAAATCTAGTTAATTAACTAAGAAAGATAATTAACGAACATAGGGCTTACGTGAGTCATAAAACGAAACAGTAATAAAAGTGCAAGGCGGAACTGGAAGTATAACTATGAACTGAATTGCTTCAAGTAACCAAATAATCTTGATGTCGCAAAAGTAACATGTAAGTCAATAAATAAGGTGCCTTAGTTCGAATGAACTAAGTAAGCCTGTATAACGAAGAACGACCTTACCTCTCAGATCGTCATGGGAGAATGAGCCCCGCCACTCCACCACTTTGTTCCCATCAACAAAGTTAAGTTAGTTTTTATTAAGTAAACAAAGTACACATGTGCGGGAGTAAAACAATGATCTATACAATTCATTAATTCACCGACAGTAATAACTAAGATGTATAAATAGTTTAAATAACATAATTAAGACATAAGAATTAAACGAACTAATAATCACTGAATGGATAAGATATTAACAAGATAGTATGGGCAGTTTTTGAAGAGATCGAATGTATAAGTAGAGCACGTAATCCCGCACGAGTAATAATGATCCCCTTTGGAGTAATTTTCACTAGCCTATAATTTTTTTTTTCAATTTTTTGGGATGTTACAGACTGAAAGTAAATGATAGAATGCAAGAATAGCTAACGAGTAAACAGTGGTATATGAAGTGTACGATATAGTTCCGCAAGCCAATAATGTTTCGTCTAAGTAGTTTTTACTAACCTATAATTTTTTTTTTCGATTTTTAGGGACATTAGAGTTAACTTTTAATAATACATTTTTAATTAAAAAGTTTTTATTTTTAAATATATTTATAATTTTATTTACTATGCTTACTATATTATTTATTATAATATTATAATATGGTATTATTAATTATAATATAATAATTTATGTATAATATTATTACATGAAAATTCAAAAATAAACTATAGTTAAAAGCACAATAAAATATACTCATGTTTATTATTATCTATAGTTAATCATGGTTATTTTTTATTGTTCTTTAACTATAATATAATATAATATAATATCGTAGTATTTTATTCTTACTAACCATAGTGAATCATGATTATTTTTTATTGTTTTTCAGCTATAATATAAAATAATATAAATGTGTACTATTTTCTTAGATTCATCATCTATTATATTTATTTTCTAATAAATATTTCATATAAACAATATATAATATTGGTTTATTTTATTGTAATATTTTAATTTTTTAATACTTTTATAATATAGTATAAAATTATAATTTATATAAATTTATTTATTGTTATATTATTTTATAATATAATATTATTAATATTTTGGAGATATAGTTATGGGGATATTAAAAAAAATTACTATTCTAAACACTCAGCGCTCCATTTAAGAAATTCCCCATATTTTGTACCTACCAATTGAACAAGGTCAAACGAGCTACACCTAATACATCTTCGGAATATTAGCAGATAGGATAAAAAGCATTGCAAGTGTTGTATTCCTAGATATCAAATTGGATTTTGAATGCGTATAAAGGATAATGCAACCTATTTTGTTTCCTATTATTACGCTCGAGACTCACGAGCTACAGCAACAATGGCAGCTGCAAGAAATCTGCACTAAAAATTAGTGTAAAGTTGAATGAGATTTAGAAGAACAAGGTGAAGAAATTGTGGCCACCTAAAAATTCTGTATAAAAATTTATACTTTTCTCTCGACAGGGAATAAAGAAAATTAAAAATACTAAGATGGCTGTAACGTATCAAATTCTATTGCCTATGGAGATAAGTTATTTCTTTTTAGTTTTATGGAGATAAAGATGATTTCTTTTTTATTTTGGTTTGAACTTCTTAGATGGATTTAGTTGTCTTACATATTTCTTAAAGTTTCACTCTTAAAAGGTTGTTCAACATATTTAAGTTTTTTTTCATACTTACCGAACAAATCACCAATGAATTTACCTCTTTTCAAAATAATCATATTCTGTCATATTCAAAATAAGCCATTCTTTCAAATCCTATGTTTAGGCCAACAACAAAACCTTAGAAACCTACATGCTTGGACGAGAGGGAGTTGAGTTTCGATATAATTCTTGGAATCATTGCATTGCTCCCTCTCGACTCTATGCATAGTGTTCATCCTAGATTTGTTATTTAAATTACTCATTTACACATATGTTTTATTATCTTTTTGCATATTTTATGTCACCCACATCATTATTCAACCCAAGCATGAATGTATTTAAGGTTTATATAAAATCCATTTATTCTTATTATTTTATGATTTTATTGATTAAAATTGACATTGTTGAAATGAATTTGATATATTCATTGATATATATATTTGTTTGCAACTTATATAATCGTTTTGGATGAACTAATAACAAACACACATTCAGCTAGCCATGAGCACACCATGTCCAGCTCATCATCCAACTCATTGTGCAAAACTCGTTGGCAGGCTTCCAGGCATTTATAAGTTGGTACTACATAACATAGTCCTTAAGCACACTGGCAAACAGACATCGCATTTGTCCTAGATCTGCGCCCTGCATATCTAGCTCATGGTCCAGGTTGTTGTTCAGCTTTTCGTCAAAATCGCTAACCAGACTGCGTGTTGTTGATAACCGATTCCTAGAATTAAAATGATTGAAATAGCATGCGAATTGTTTACTTTCGACGCATCTAGGTACTGAAGCTCGCTTCTAGATGATCTGCCAGCTTGCATCCTCCTTCTTTGACACCTCACCAATAGTCCATGCATTGGGTTGATGCATTTAACCCGTGTTCTAGAAGAATTGCCCATGTACGCTGTCTCTACTCGTCACGGCTTCACCAATCGCGCTAAGGAAGGAGTCATGTGCCACATCACGCACACTGAAGAGAACTGTTTGCGCTGAAGAGGGAGCATGTGCGTTACATCGTCCAATGAAGAGAGTCGATGTGCACTGAAAAATGAAGATGTTGTGCGTTGGATTTTTATTAGTTAGGCACCTTTATGGACTGACTAAATTTAGAGAGTAGTCAACCACTAAAGGGTCGACTTGCTCATCCTTGTAAAACAATATATATACCAGCCTTTGTGTGAGAGCTCAATTAGCTAGCGAGTTCTACCAGTTTATGCTTTGATTTGTTTTTCATAAGCACACTGCATTTTTGTTCCATCTTCATTAATAAAGAGTTGTATGCTTTGTTGTTGATGATTGCGTTTGAGTAAGCGTTAGCCAGGAAACACCCTTGATTGTTGAGAGGGCCCATCATCAACCAGAGGTTCATTCTTTTGTGTAATTTTGTTCTTTTCTTTCTGTTATAGCTAGTTTAGTTTATTTTCAATAGATTACTGTTATTTCCTGTAATGTATTTTATTTCTTAAATTACATAGATAGTTGCACGCATAGTTTGTTTTAATTTGCTTTCAGTCATTTTATTTTGCGCATTACTATTAAGTTTATTTGCAAGAAGATAGAATAGATTGCTTTTAAAGAGATTCAATTATGTTTATTTCCTTTCTGTTATAAGTTATGCAATTTGAATTTCCATTTGTTTATTAACATGTAATGATTTCTTTATATTCATGAATTTTTTCAAGTTTATTTCACTCTCAAATTTGCTTAATAAGTAGGTTTACTTATTTCCTTTATGCATTAGATTTGCATCTACACGAATTCAGCCGAAGATAGGCTCATTTAGCTTAATTTTTGTCATTTCAACTATGTAGACTATCATTTAGACAGCCTGTTTAAATTGTCATTCAGTCACCCCTTTCAGACCTACAGTTCAGTTTGTCATTCGGCCCATAGTTTTTTTGTGTGTTTTTAATGTGTTTCGAAATTGCTTTAAGTTCTCTTTCTTTAGTATTTGAAGTATGCCTTGACTGAGATAGTTAGATGATAGTTCTATTTAACATTAAAGTTAAAATTGGATTTTTTTAGGTTATTTATTAAAAGTTACCTTACTTCTTTTCACCTTGAATATGTGTTAAGCTATTTTATGTTTTATTTCTTGAGTTTGTTTCTGATTTCGCTTTACTGTTATTGTTTTGTGTTCATGCCTTTGGATTGATTTATCCATTTGCATGTAAAATTCAGTATTATATGTGTTATCCTTAGTATGTTTTCAGGTTATTCCTTTTCATTGTGTGATTACTGAAAGAGACTTGTAGGACATAATTCAAAGATACCCCTATTAAGTTTTCTACTTGTTTCTTTTCATTTAGTTTTTTTTCCTAAGTTAAGTCTTCCTTGCATCTTAGTTTCCTATTTGAAAAGTTAGTTGTTCATAGTATCATTTTCAGTTTAAAGTTATTTACTTATAAAATAAATAATCAATTATTTTATTATTCTGTTTCAGTTTAACTACGTTAATAGTTGAATTCTTAGGAGTTTTGACTCAGTTTTTCATTTTGAAATATCTTTCGATCTTTTGTTTATTAAAATATTTCCATGCCACCATATGAACCCATCTACCTTCACATATATTTTGTGTCAACTCTAATCCTACCAACCCTGGTCAATAATTAAATATTAGGTGAATTAATCTAGACATTATAACACCCAAACATTTTGGCGTCGTTGCCAAGGAGTTGTTCTGTAAGGTAGAATGGATAGAATTATTTATGAAGTTTTGTAATAGGAATGTGGAGGGTGAGCGATAAGAAAAGAGGTAAAAACTTGCGCATTTGTTATAACAGGAACCCCCAAATCCAGCAACCGTATTAACATGGGTTTTCTTTAGTTTAAATTTTTTCATGAGTAGACTTAGAGATCCTGAGGGTATATTTGTTAAGACAGGAAAACTTATTGAAATTCCTACTAACTTTTACAGGGGATGTAATACCCCAACCCCTAACTCAGCAGAAAGGTATCGAAAGACGCCTATAGAAAGTGGTTCGACCTTGAAACCTAAGGAGACTCTCTGAGGAGATATTACCGGGGAAGCCATAGAAGGATAATGAAACTTGGAAGGAGGTATTAAGGACCTCATTCCTGAGGAAGTTCAAGAGGATCAACCACTAGGAATATCTAACCCTATAATAGTCTTAAATCCAAATAACACAACTTTTTCACTAGTAGGAGATATGAACTCCGTTGGCTTTGTTTATCCTGCCCAGGTAAAATCTCTCTTTGGAACCTTCGTAGATCCAGTTATTTCACAAATTGAAAATTCCACAGCAGAACCTACTATCCCTCTAGGATTCAATAAAACATGGTTGATCAGAGGAAGATCTCTCCCAAAAAAGAACGTTTGGATTCCCCCTTTTTCATCTTGAAAGGGGCCTCCTAGGTATATTTACATTAAGAATCCAATTTATATGGGGAGACAAGGAGAAAATGAAGATCATGATGAAGTTAGAAATGACAAAGGAGAAGGGTAAAATTGAACTGAGGATACCTTCAGGTTCCCTATTTTAGACACGATGCAAGATGTAACTATGAAAAACATCCCTCCTTCCTCCTTACCTACTTTCTATGGAAAAATTAAAGAGGATCCAAACACATTCCTGTTTGAGTTTGATATCCTTTGTAGGAGCTATAATTATCTCCAAGATTCTCACAAACCAAAACTTTTCGTCGCTACACTAAAATATTCCGCTTTGAGATGGTTCATGGGACTAGGTGAATTCACTATGAGGACTTGGGACGATACGGAAACTTCATTCTTGCAAAAATATCAAAAGTATTTCAAACCTAAGTACTCTGTAACCAATATAAAATATGATATTAATTAGACTATTAGGTTAATAGTGAAAGGGTGTAAACCTTCACTATGCTGGCTCAAGCCATATAAAAGGCGAGCTTATTATACATTTTATCATAATCCAATATATTATTATTATTCATATTCATTATTAAAATGGTAGTCGGCTTCGACTAGCGAAAAAACGAATTCGGTTGCTCTGTATCTTTTCCAACTTGTTTTCCAACTGTACGTAATCATTTTGAAACTTCTTAATCACTTATATTTGCACTTTTTTGTCATCTTCAGACTTCTTAAGTTGTTCCTTAAGATATTTGTTATGACTTTTGATGCAATTAATTTCTTCCTGCTTGTCTAGAAGTTTCCCTTCAATGTCTTCTGTATATTGTTCTATCTTACAACTATTTTTCAACTTCTTAATTTTTGTGACTAGTGTTTTGTTATGATTCCTTAATCTGAAAATTTATTCGGAATTGTTGGATAGCGTTTTATTATTTTTTGTGATCTCCAACTTATGAGTCTTTTTAGAGTCGTCATTTTTTTTTTGAAGAACTTTTATCTGTTGTCGATACCGGTCGATCATTGATTCTTAATTTTCTAATTTATGTTGTATCTACGTTAATTCTTCATCCTTGTAGATAACGATTTTGTTCAACCATTTTATTTCTGCTTCGTAATCATTTATTTCTTTCTTTATATCTTGATTTTTCAATCTCTGATTAAAATCGTTTTCATGTTTTAATTTCTCAATTTGGGCAGACAATTTTTCTATATGATTTTTCTGATCGAAATTTTTTGTTCCTTGAGATTTTTTTGCATCTCATTTATTTTAATTATGACTTCTGAGTTCGTATTTGTGTCTTGTAATTCTTCATTATCTCTTTGATAACGCTTTAACTTGGCTTCTAATTTCTCTATTTGTAGTCGCAAACTAGATTCCATGATCTTGAGTTCTTTACTGATAAATGGCCTTTCTTTGACTTGACTTCTCCAACGATGGATAGTCTAGAACTACTTCTTTTCTTTGATTTGTTTTCTTTGTTTATTTTTTATTTTTTTTATCTCTCCTTTTTTTTGTATATATATAATTTTTTTCATGTAGATGGCCAGGGGCCTTTGCTTTGGTCGAAGACCATAAATGAGAGAAACTCTCAATATGATGGCTAATAGCTTGAATCATTGAGGCCGAGGAAATGTTCGCTCTGATACCAAATTGAGCAACTGAATCTGGTTGTCCGTTAGTCGAATCCGACTATCATTTTAATAATGAATGCGAATAATAATAATATATTTGATGATGATCAAATGTACAATAAGCTCGCCTTTTATATGGCTTGGGCCAACATAGTGAAGGGTTACACCCTTTCACCAGTAACCTAATAGTCTAATTAATATTGTATTTTATATTTGTTATAGACTCTCAACATGATATCTTCAAGATAAAACAACTTGAAGACGAGATCCTTGAGGATTATCTCGAAAGGTTCGTTTATACATTTGATAAATCAAAATATAGTGACCTTCGAGAAGATGCAGTACATAAACTTTTCCTTAAAGCGATCTTCGAGGAATTGTTAGAAAGTCTTAATCTCATGGCAGCTAGCGATATTTCTCATAAAACTTTTGCACAAATCGGTGAGATGTGTAAAAATTATTCTAGAAGTAGGGGGAAAGTTGCGAAAAAATTTCGAGAGCCTTACAGTAGAAATGTAAAAGGAAACATTCCCTGTTCAGGTGGAGTTACAAGAGTAGAGTTAGGAAACCTATTGGAGAACTTCAAAAATAATATATTAGGAGAAATGGGTTCTCAACTAGATTCTTTACAAGCCAAGAAAAGGAAGGATGAAGAATGAGCAACAATGAGCATCTTTTGTCCAAGATGTAGGACCAAACATCCCCAAAGGGAATTTCCATTAAACAACATCTTCGTATGTCACATCGGTACAGAAGAGCATCGAAAAAATAACTGCATTACATTTCCAAGCTTGCAATCCATCTATAAGAGTGGGGATGTAGCTGAAACATCTAGGAAGCCTCCTTCGAAACCTAGAGACCAACCAACATATCATAACTTTCCACCAAAACCTCCACTCTATTATCCTCCATATCAACCACCTCAACAATGGAACAATTCAAGTTGGCAGAATCGGCCACCCCAGTACCCTTCTCCTCAATTTCCATAGCAGCAATATTCATCACAAGGGTGGAGAGGAAAACCATATCCTTAGTCACAACATATCCCTACACCTAATAATTCTTATCCTCAACATCAAACAAATTTCCAGCAAATTTTTCATGGATTTGTACCTCGAGTTCCTTTTATCCCACAAGAACCTCATCATTTTCAGAACACAAATCCTCCTCAACCGATAGTATTACCTGCACAACCGATACCTAACCATAATAATAAACCAACTCAATATCTTAACAGCATTGAGTTGCAAACTCTTCCATTGTACCTTATTTCGACTGTACCTATACATGAAATTCAATTACGATATGTAAGAGTTGTGAATGATAAACCCAAGTCATCACTCATCAATCATGAAGCAAATGAAGAAGAAAAGGATTCAAATGAACCCGTGAATGATGCTATTTTGGAATATGTGAACATCCTGAAGGTTCTAGTATGCACCCATCCTCTGTAGGAAACTATTCAGGAGTGAAGAGTTCCTCCATTTTCGGAAAGACTAGAGATAGAAAAACTTGTAGTTCATCCAGAGTATAACATTAGAAATGAATTAGAGAATATCTGTATCAAAATCTCTCTATTACAAGCTATGAAGGAAATACCAATCTATAATAAAGTAATAAAGGAGATATGCATCAAATGCTCATGGAACAAGCAAAAGGACCCTCTCACAATTCATGTTATAGGAGAGATGTCTGAATGTATGACAGATCAGTCCCGTATTGCAAAATATACCAATCCAGGAGCCCTAGTAGTGACTATAATTATAAACGACACCACCATAGAAAATACATTAATTAAGCTAGGATCTACTATCAACATGATGAACACCGCAGTCTTATAAGTTTTACAGTTAGGACAATTTCTCTAACCTACCCCTTCCATCCTAGAACTAGCAGACCATACTATGGTAAAACGTGCTAGAGTCCTGAATGACATTGTCGTATCAGTAGCCTCATGGGAATACCCTGTCAACTATATGGTCGTAGAATCAAAGGATCCTTCTAAAGTGAATCCTATTATCCCGGGAAGACCATGGTTAGCCACTCCTAATGCTTTTATAGGATGTAGGGATGGATAGATGACTATTTCCAATGGGTTGTCTACACAAAGACTTATTTTATACCCCCCAACACAACCAATAATTGAAAACTCATGGTGGTTAAATTTTTCTTTTGGGGATGAGGAATTTGATGATCTCTCCATTCTTAGTGATTTCTCTTGGGCACCTCAGGAGAAGACCACTGAGAATGTATTAAATCAATTTTTTTCTTCAAGAACTTATACAGCTTTTCCTCAGTCTTTTGCTCAATTTGATCATATTTTTGGAGATGAGTTTCAATATAATATGGCTCTTTCAAAGTTTATAGAGACACATTGTGTATTCATGATTGAAGAGAATATAGGAACCTATACCATATCTTGTGAGGTTGTCCTTGAAATATTTCTACATATAAATGCATGATTAAGTGAAAACTAACAAGCACAACTGCTTAAAGTTCTTAAAAAACAAGTTGGAGAATTTGCATGGGAATACACCAATATGAAGGGTACACACCCTGACACCGATATTCACCATATTTATATGGATCCAAACATGTCACCTATAAGGCAGCCACACAGGAGGATGAATCCTTCTCTAAATGATATAGTAAAAGAAGAATTACAAAAACTCCTCACTACTGGTTTCATTTATCCTATCACCGATAGTAAATGGGTGTCTCATTTAGTCGTAGTCCCAAATAACTTCACAAGGAAATGGATCATTTGTGTTGAATTTAGGGAGCTAAACAAAGCTACACTTAAAGACTACTTTCCTTTACCTTGTATTGATCAAGTGTTAGATATCGTATCACGTAAAAAGTATTTTTCCTTTGTTTACGGATATAGTGGTTACAGCCAGATTTTAATAGCACTGGAAGATTAAGATAAGACCACTTTTACATGCCCTTTGGGAACATGTGCTTATCATGTTTTTCCATTTGGCCTATGTAATGCACCTACCACTTTTCAGCGAGTAGTCTTAGGAGTCCTTTCTGATCTTATACATGACTGTGTGGAGGTATACATGGATGATTTTATGGCCTATGGAAATAACTTTCAAGAATATCTTGACAACCTTGAGAAGGTCCTGATCCGATGTTAAGAAAAAAAATTATCCCTTAGTCATGAAAAATGTAAAATGTTATAGATAGAAGATATAGTTTTAGGACACCATGTTTCCTCCCAACGAATTAAGGTAGATCTTGCAAAGATCAAAGTAATTGTTGGCCTTCCCTCTCTCAAAACTCAGAAAGAGGTAAGAATATTTCTTGGTCATGCAGGATATTACCGTCATTTTATTGAAAATTTAACTAAAATAGCTACACCAATGTTTAAATTATTCACAAAGGATGTAGAATTCTAGTGGACAGAATCTTGTCAGAATGATTTTGAAATTCTAAAAGCTAAAGTATCAGTGGCACCAATACTCATGCGTGTCGATTGGTCCCTTCCTTTTCATATATCCACCGATGCCTCTAATACAGCCATAGGAGGAGTCCTTTTCCAAAAAGAAGGACAAGCACCTTATGCCATTTATTTTATCAGCAAGAATTTGACTCCTGCCGAAATTAATTAGACTGTTACTAGAAAAGAATTTTAGCAGTAGTTTATTCTATTAATAAAATTTTCCATTACATTACAGGTTACGAAGTTTTTGTGCATTCCGATCACTCTAAAATTAGATTTCTAATGAATAAACCAATTACCAATGGTAGAGTGACCCGATGGCTTCTTCTATTGCAAGAATTTAACATCACCATCATTGACCGACCTTGTAAAGAAAATCTAGTAGCAGATTTCCTTTCCCGTATTCAACATGAAGACAGTACTAAACCTGTTGACGACACTTTTCTTGATGAACATCTATTTGTTGTATCTATTCAAACCCCTTGGTTTGCAGATATTTCCAATTATTTAGCAACTGGGAAAATACCAAACAATTTTTTCCCACATGATAAGTGTCATATTATAGTTCAGAGTTCCAAATATTCTTGGGTTGATAACGATCTCTTCCGCATTAGTCTAGACCTTATTATTCGACGATGCATGTGAGAGGATGAAATGATAGACATACTCCATGCATGCCATGACGGACCATGTGGAGGACATTTTTCTGATAAGGGGACGTCATACAAAGTATTACATTCTGGTTATTATTGGCCAAGCATTTTTAAGGATGCTACCAAATATGTCAAAGGATGCGATAGTTGCCAAAGAATGGGTAGACCTACGTCATCTGATGAGATGCCCCTACAACCCCAATTCATGATTAAACCCTTTGAGAAATGGGCTCTTGAATTTGTAGGACCAATTTCTCCCATGTCTCGTAAAAATAAATATATCCTAGTTTGCACAAACTATGTCATCAAATGGGTAGAAGCTAAATCTTTGTTTAGAGCTACAAAGAAAATAGTGGTAGAATTCATATAAGAATAAATATTTACTCGGTTTGGTGTACCTAGAGAAATTGTTACAGACCAAGGTACTTAGTTTACTTCCAAAATAATGAAAGAACTCACTACAAAATATGGCATCCGACATTGCAAATCTTCACCTTATCATCCTCATGCTAATGGTAAGGTATAATCAACCAATAAAGTATTAGACATCATTTTAACAAAAACCATTCACTTACATCATATGGATTGGGTAGATAGACTGCCAGACGCTTTATGGGCCTATAGGATAACATGGAGAAACACTACCGGACATACCCCCTATAAGTTAGTGTATGGAAACCAAGTCCTTTTACCTATTGAATTTCAAGATAAAATATTTTGTATGGCAGCACAATTAGGCATGGATTTGGATGAAGCACAAAAACAATGAATATTGCAGATTAATGAGTTAGATGAGATCAGACAAGATGAACCAAAGAACCATGCTAATACAAAATCAATGAAAGACATGGCATGATAAATTTATTAAGAAAAAGCAATTTAATACTTGATATTGGGCACTACTATTAGACTCACGGTTTAAAATTTTCAAAGGAAAGTTAACTACCTATTGGATGGGCCCATACAAAGTAGTTACAACTTTTGACAATGGGTCAGTAAAAATTAAAACAATTGATGGCTCACAAATTTCCTTTGTAGTAAATGGATTTTATACAAAATGTTTTGCAGCAGAATCAAAATGTAATTAGTTAAAGAGGAAGCTATTCCTCCTCCTCGTGATCCTTAAAAAGTATTTCGGGTTATCATCACTTGTATATATGTAAATATGTGTGTTCTTTGAATTAATAAGAGTCATTTCTAATAGATTGTTTACAAGGGACTTTTTTTATTTTTATTATATATGTCTTCATGAATAAATTGAAACATCTAACAAGTGGTTTTGTAGTTTGATTACAAGTATTATGTCTCTATAAGAAGCTCATGGAGTATTACTTGGAAAAGGAAGTACGCTAAAACACTCATCAGGTATCTTAACCTTTCTTGGGGTACTTTTGAAATTTGCGCTTATAGTGAAAATTTAAAAAAATTACAATCCTCTGTATATCATTCTTAACCAGCTCTTCCATGATTTGTATGGTTTTTGGTATTTTGATTCAGACATGTATATTTCAGATTTACTCTTTTGAACAGTTTCTTGACAGACCTACGTTCATTATCATATTTTTGATACTCTCATCTTACACCAATGGATTACTAGTTCATCCTATGCTTGTTATCAAAACTTATCTCTCATGTATTTTTGTGATAATTTGAGAGTAAGCAGAATTTTTGTCTGTGGGGAACATTACTTTTCTTTTATGAAGAACAAGGACTGTAAGGTTAAAGAACAACTTTAAGTTATTCTCTTTTGACATGATCTATAATTAAGCTCATTATGAAATTACTTATAAGTTTATTTTACAAAAATTGAATTATGTGTTTAGCAGGACTTAACACTCTTTAGTACCAATCAACTTCCATATATTTAATATCATTATATAAGGCGAACCCGCCGGGGTACTGAACAGGCCTGCTGGTAGCATGTCAATGCTAAGTAAAAAATTATAACATAGAAGCTCGATAAATGCAAGTAAACTCGTCGGGTTACTGAACAGGCTCATTGACAGCAGGACTATGCTTTCATGGTACCAAGGTAAACCCATTGGGCTACCAAACAATCCTGCTGGAAGTGGGGTAATGCCGGGTAAAAGAGATTTGGTTAATGCACTACTATGCACATAGTTTGTAAAACAATGATAATATAAATAAATAGAAAATTAAAATTTATGAATAAACATGTCACGACCGATTGTTTAATATGTCATTTGAGAATGCCTGTAAGTTGGGCTTGACCCTAGCCATCTAATTCAACAAATACCTAGGATGTCTTTATCCTAGAAATGGGACCCATAGCTGTAAAGCTCACATACTCCGGGATAAACTTAAATATTTTTGGATAATAATATATCTTTCAAATAACGCATGGATGACTAGATTTTCCTATGGAATTCTTTTGGTTATATTATTATCATTCAAATGGTCTTTCTAAGCACTGTTATATTTTTCATGAATATACATATCTGAATCATTTCCATTTACTAATTAGTTTTTCTTTTTCTTACAAAATAATAAACAACATGATAGAACTCTTTAATTTTTAATTTTTGGAACAATCAATTCTTCTCTCTTCTATGGCTTGAGGACATGCCATATATTTGGTTTGGGGGGGAAGGATTGGGAAAAATTAGACTATTTTTATTTTTCATTATTTCGGACATATCTATTTATCTCTTACAAATGATAAGTGTTTTCAGGATAATATAAGCAGTGGAACTTGGTTTTAGCATGAAGCATATTTTTACAGCAAAATCAATATGGATAACTATATGAAGGATCGAATTAAGGTCCAAATGAAATACCAAATGACAATCTGAATAAAACATTGTGATATCATAAAACTTATGATTAAAACTTGCAGACCAATTTTTATTTTTTTTTGGAAAATAAGTTTTTACCTCCATATGGATGCTTTGACCTTAAAAGTTTTTTTATCATTTCACTGTTGGCAACCCTATCCTCTTACCCAATCATGCATGTAAACTATCAAATGACAGATTTTCTTGTTGATCAATCTTATCATAAATGCGATTTATACCTTTTGTGTCATATGTTTAACCTGTCCAAAGTTTTACTTTGGACACAGTTGAATTAATTTTAAACCTTATGAACTTACTCATTTATGTATATGCCCGTTGTTGGCTCACGTCTCAAAATTCACTATGACAGTGTGATCTATTATCTTTCTTTTTGCTCAGTGGGACCTGGGATTTCTCTGGTTTGGGGGAATGTTGATCCTATATTTGTTGCAATTTTTTACAGTTAAATTACTCATTTAAACATATGTTTTATTATATTTTTGTATATTTTATGTTACACAGATCACTATTCAGTCTAGGTATGAATATATTTATATAAAATCCATTTATTATTATCATTTTATGATTTTATTGATTAAAATTGACATTGTTGAAACTCATTTGATATATTAATTGATATGTACATTTGTTTGTAAGGTATATGATCTATTTGGATGAATTAACAACAAACACGCATTTAGCTAGCCATGCGCACAACACATCCAACTCATCATCCAGCTCGTTGCACAAAACTCATTGGCAAGTTTCCAGGCATTTAAATGTTGTTACTACAGACCATAGTCATTAAGTGCACCAGCAAACAGACATCACATTCATCCTAGATTTGTGCCCGACATATCCAGCTCACAGTCTAGCTCATTGTTCAGCTTTTCATCCAGATCGCTAACCAGACTGCGCATTGTTGATAAGTGATTCCATGCATTAAAAAAATTGAAACATCCTATGAACTATTTATTGTCCATGGATTTGGGTAATGAAGATCGCTTATAGATGATCCTTCAGCCTGCATCCTCCTTTGTTAACACCTCACCAACAGTCCACACATTGGGTTGAGGAATTTAACCCGCATTCTAGAAGACTCACCCATGTACGCTATCTCTGCTCACCACCAATTCACCAGTCACTCTAAGGAAGGATTGATGTGCCACATCATGCACACTAAAGAGAACCATTTGTGCTGAAGAGGGATCCTTTGCATTACACTATCCAATGAAGAGAGCCGGCGTGCGCTAAAGAAGGAAGATGTTGTGCGTTGGAGTTTTATTAGCTAGGTTCATTTATGGATTGACTAAATTTAGATAGCAGTCGACCAATAAAGGGTCAACTTTCTCATCCCTGTAAAACAATATATATACCAGCCTCTGTGTCAGAGCTCAGTTAGCTAGCGGGTTTTACCAATTTATGCTTTGATTTGTTGTTCTTAAGTACACTATATTTCTATTCCATCTTCATTAATAAAGAGTTGTATGCTTTGTTGTTGATCATTGTGTTTGAGTAAGCATTAGCCAAGCTACATCCCTGATTGCTGAGAGGGCCCCTCATCAAGAAAAGGTTCATTCTTTTGTGTAATTTTGTTCTTTTCTTTTTGTTATAGCTAGTTTAGTTTATTTTCATTAGATTATTGTTATTTCCTATAATTTATTTTATTTTTGAAATTAGATAGCTAGTTGCATGGATAGTTTTTTTTAATTTGGTTTCAGTCATTTTATTTTCTGCATTATTGTTCAGTTTATTTGCAAGCATATAGAATAGATTGCTTTTAAATAGATTCAGTTCTGTTTATTTCCCTTCTATTATAAGTTATGCAATTTGAATTTCGTTTTGTTTGTTAAAATGCAATGATTTCTTTATATTCACAATTTTTTTAAAGTTTATTTCATTGTCAAATTTGTTTAATAAGTAGGTTTACTTATTTCCTTTATGCATTAGATTTGCATCTACACGAATTCAACCTAAGATAGGCCCATTTAGGTTAATTTATGTCATTTTAACTATGCAGACTGTCATTCGGATAGCCCGTTTAAACTATCATTCAGTCACCCCTTTCAGACCTACAATTCAGTCTCTCATTCGGCCAATAGATTTGTTTTTAGTGTTTTTAATGTGTTTCAAAATTGTTTTAAGTTCTATTTCTTTAGTATTTGAAGTATGCTTTGACTAAGATAGTTAGATGATAGTTCTATTTAACATTAAATTTAAAATTGGATTGTTTTAGGTTATTTATTAAAAGTTGCCTTACTTCTTTTCACCTTGAATATGTGTTAACCTATGTTATGTTTTGTTTCTTTAGTTTGTTTCTGATTTGGTTTTACTGTTGTATTGTTTTTTGTTCATGCCTTTGGATTGATTTATCCATTTGCATGTAAAATTCAATATTATATGTCGTATCCTTAGTATGTTTTCAAGTTATTCCTTTTCATTGTGTGATTACTGAAAGAGACTTGTAGGGAAGAATTCAAAGATATCCCTCTTAATTTTTCTGCTTGTTTATTTTTATTTAGTTTTCTTTATTAAGTTTTATACTTGATTCTTTTTATTTAATTTTATTTATTAAGTTTTCGACTTGCTTATTTTATTAAGTTTTCTATTTACTTATAAGTTAGGTCTTCCTTGCATCTTAGTTTCCTATTTGAAAAGTTAGTTGTTGATAGTATCATTTTCAGTTTAAATTTATTTACTTATAAAATAAATAATCAATTATTTTATTATTCTCTTCCGTTTTAATTACTTTAATAGTTGACTTCTTAGGAGTATTGACTTGTTTTTTCATTTTTAAAGATCGTTCGATCTTTTGTTTGTTAAAATGTTTCCACGACACCACAAGAACACCTCTACCTTCACATATATTTTGTGTCAACTCTAATCCTACCAACCCTCGTCGATAATTAAATATTAGGTGAATTAATCTAGACATTATAACACTCAAACACATATAAGTCTCTCGAGGTGTGATAGACTCTCAAAAGGTGCACATGTCGAGGTGGAATGGTTTGAACTAACAAATTTTTGTGAATTAAAGGATTTTTTGTAGTGAATTGTTGATCAACATACAATGAAATTGAGAATTCAACTTCTCTATCACCTAGAATCCTTAAACCCCTCAATTACATTAATTGGATGGAATATATGTTGATATCCTTGTGCAACAAAGGCTTGCGTATGATGACAATGGGAAGAGTAGTGAAGCCCCTATACTCTGTTGAGAAATCCAAGTTTGTGAATAGGCTAGATGATTCCTTCGACTTAATGTTCCTCAAAACCTCCAAGAAGTTGTCGTTCCACCCTGAGGTACTCAAAACTCTAAAGGAAGTATGGGACAAGATTTAATATTTGTTTGGAAAACAATATGAGCTAAGAGGGCATATTCTGGAGAATGATCTCATTCCACTCCACCACATCAACTTCGAGACAATTCAGAAGTTCTTCTCAAAATACAAATCCATATTCTTGAAATGAAACCAATCTGGGATAGAAATGAAGGATGAGTAGCTTGCGATGTGAATTTTGAGCAAGTTTGGATCAAAATGATCATTCTTTGTATCCACATTGCACTATGAAAGAGTATCCATCCCAAAGTGTAAAATCCCTTCTCTATATGCATTTGTAGATACATCGATCTACGATAAAGACAAATTGATTCATATGGGAGTTCTCAATGCCTCCAAGAATCAAGCCCTCTTAGATGGAGACACTAGGAATGCACAAGAAAAAGGGAAGAAAAAATGAAATGAGAATAATAAATCCTAATTCCAAGTCAAAGGAGAAGCATAACTCTTATGATGGATCCTTGGGTTCCAATAAGAACAAGAACAAGAAATTTGAGAAATATAAATTCTCCTATTGTATGACAAGATTTTATCCAGAGTCATTGTATGAAGAAGACCATTGATCAAATGGAAAAAATCCTTAAGCAAGCCAATATTTCCCTCCATGAAGGCACAAGGAAGACCGACTCTAGCAAAGAGACTGAATATCATGATGAGAGATTCCATGCAATGAAGGCTAGTTTGTTCAAAATCACATGCCTTCCTCATTTATTCTAAATCTTCCAATCATATGGTTGCATATAGAGAATCATCCTCTTCATTGAAAACTACTTATGGTAGGAGTATTCACATGGGTGATGGCACCCAAATTTGATATTAAGGAAAGGTTTCTATCAAGTTAAATCATGGAGTGAAAAAAATGTACTTTATGTTCCCTCCTTAGCTGCAAATTTGTTATCTGTATACCATATGACACATACTATCCCACCGAAGTGAATAATATTGATCATGAATTAGTGGAGGTCTCAAATATCTCAACTAGAAATATTACAGCGAAGGGTGCTCCAAACCATGCCTTCAAGGCATATCAATTCTCACACTTTCTACCATACTCAATTCCAATACAATCTCAGCTTCCATTCGGAATGGGAGGTAAAAACATTCTTTATACACCTTATGTTATTGATGTATTGTCTAATGTTTCATATTGCATAGATAAGGAACAATATAAAAATAATATTGACATTGATATTAATCCTCGGCAGGATCTAGATCCACGTCTAGCTCCTATTCTAAATCAGATTCCTAAATGGGCCGAAAAATCTCATTGAAGTAGCTAGGAATGTTGTTGGGGATCCAGATGATAGAAGAAGAATGAGGTCTTAGTATCAGAATGAACATGTTGCTCTCTCTCATTTATTTTAACTTCCTTCAGTTATGTGCAACAAGCTTCCCGAAATAGGATACTTAATGGTGAGGACTAATCAACAATTAGGTCCACTAAAGAACAAATTGGAACAGGTCAATATTCCTCCATAAAGAAGAGATAAAGGAAACACTCCTTCTCCTATACATCATAATATCGGAAGAATATGGAAAATTTCAAATGCACAGTCCTAGGAAACTTGTGCAAACAAGAACATTATGCATTACTGCTCCATTGAGTAGCAAATTGTAGCATTGTTTTGAAAGTTTTTGCACAAAGAGAATTATTTTCTCTTAAGTACGAGAGCTTGTTTCCTGATTTCTTTCTTATTTTGAAGGGGGGGTTTCCCATGAGGTATTCCCCATTTTCCTTGTTCATTAAGCAGTATTTTATTTTCATTTAGATTGTATGGGTGACTTTTGGCCCAGTTTTTAGAGCTCAAGTTGTCCAAAGTTAGGATTAATAAGGGGGTGTTAGTATTAATTGATCCTCCTTTTACCCACATAGTCTATTTGGTTCTTTTATTTTATCTTAGGAGGTCATCATCACCCACCAATGCATGGGGGACACACCTAAGGCTCATCTATCACTTACTGCATCTGATTGTGAAAATTTAGGATCCCTAGGAATCAATCCATACATTATAGGAACCCACTCTAAGTGCCACTAGGATTCACCTTTAGTCACATGTGGTAGGTAATCAATCATGCTCAGTTATGCTTCAGATACCATCATCTAGATTGCAATCAATTATATTAGCACCATTTTGCATGATCCATTAAAGTGTGCGCTCCATTATTCACCTACCCTCACCTACCATCATCAACTAACTCATTATAGACTGATTTTGTTATTCATAGTTAAACTCGTGAGCTCTAGTTGTGATTATTTCCACACAGAGTTAGCTAACGCGTTAGTTTGATTTGGTGAATTTGAATCTTATCCATAGTATTCGAATTCTATTTTTTGTATGACCATTATATTACTCATTAATTAATGAACATTGATGTAATGATAATTTGTGCAATACTTGTCCAATTGATGTGAATTTTTTGTCATGAACTCATTGTTCAATTTATATTGATTTGATAATTCCATTGCATACTTATTTTCAGACAGCTCTCATTTTGTCTTATAGATCTATGGTTTAGGAAATTTAACAGGAAGACGGTACAAGTTGGCTCTTCTCGAAGACAAAAAATAAGAAGTGTTGGGAGATTCACAATTATTTCTTATTGGAAAATAAGAATTAAGTCAGATCTGCAACATTGGAAGAAACACACATCATGCTAGAGAAGACTAAATTTTAAAACCTAGAGGGGCCAAAATTTATAATTTACCTCAGTTCCATGTTGTCCACAAAGAATCCTTCCAATCGGGGTTTGAAAATGGTACGTGATTTTAATTTTGTATAAATTTGAGTAAAAGGATATATTTGTGGTGAAAAATAGGTTGTGATATATATTTATATTGTTCAAAGTTCTGCCAAAAAAAGTGGAGAAAGTCACACTCCACTCAAACCACCAAAGGATCTATCCTTGATGTGTGATGAAAGGGAATACCTATCTTTCTTAGTGTCCCAAATCGAAGATGTGTATAAAGGGCCCGTGAAAGAAGTTTATTTAGTTCATTTATAGGAGAAGTTGAAGCATAATATCAAAGGATTTATGAGAAAAAATTATTTACTTAATTTAGATGAGATGTTGGTGGTAAATATGAAAAATATTTATAATCTCATACAAAAACAAACCGATGCTCCACCTAAAGGTGATGATGTGATCCATAGTACTTACGAGTATAAAGGTAATGTCCATGTTGACAAAAATTCATTGAATAAACATATTCCAAGAGGAAATTATTCTAGTAATGGAAGTCATTAGGGATGGTCACCAAGGGGTACCAAACTTCCCAATAATGACATCAGAAATTTTAAGGGCAATGATCCATGAAATGGATATTCTATATGGAGCAATTCTTTGATGTACAATAGGTTCCAACTTTTCAAAAGGTAAGTATTGCATCATTATATTTAGATCGTGATCAATTTGTATGGTACCAATGGATTTTTTATTGTAAAATGGATTCTATTATATCTTATTTTATATTCACCAAAGAATTGGTTGCACATTATGGATATATTAATAGAAACACCTTCTTTATCCAGTTAATCAATCTCAAGCAAAAATATCTAGTTACAGAGTAGATCAAGTAGTTTCAGAAGCTACATATTAGAGTGAATAACATTTCAGAAGACAATATGTTGGATTTGTTTATTGGAACCTTCAAGGATAGCTTTCAACCTGAGGTGTCTCTCTTTGAAGAACAGGGGTGGGGGGAGAGGGGTTAGTTGGTAGGAAATATCTTATTATTTCTATTCATATTGGGGAATAATCTATGATACATAAATGAGAAAATATATTTCCATGTATTAAGGGGCCAACGGGGTTTAATTATGTTATATATAAATACAAATATTTAGGGTATATTTTATTACATTCATGTAGAAGTGGTGGAGGAGAGTCAAAGGGAAAATAAGGCGACAAGGGCATTATTTATTGAGTTTTATGGACAAGGGATACTCAATCAGGATTTAGGATGGTTGATTTGGTGCTATATTGAAGGGTTTTCATGTTGCTCATGTGCTTTGTTGGTAAATGGATCTTCAAATTGTTAATGGAATTGAGGTAATAGAGGATTAGGATTTCTATCTTTTATGTTATTTTTATCAATTGGAATTGTAGTTTAGGTATATATTTTGTGTCTAGAAATCATGTGTTTTTTATGCCTTTCAATGTAGCTTTCCTCCATGAGACTATGTTTGAATTTTTTTTTTTCTATACTTTTTTAGTGTCATCTCTAAAATCAACCCATCCATTAGAGAGCATATAAGTTTGTGCATTGCAAACTTGTCCCTTTCTAATCTCCCTAAATACACCCTAAAGAGAGCCTCATGCAATCCTTGGTTGACCCGATTTTCCCATTACATAAAACACTAGCCTCCAATTCCTTCATGATTCATATATTTTACAAAAACCAAAACACTTTGTTTTCTAAAGTTATTATTTATTTTAAGAATGTACTCCATTGTTAAATTCTAGTAATCCTACCCTTGGGACTCCACCTTTGCGTTAGAGAAGAATAAGTGTGGTGATAATAACCCTTATAACACCTCTAACATTATTATTTTTATTTATACTTAATACCACTTCATTTGTCTTATGCAACTTTATCTAAATAACACATTTCAACTTATTTACATTAAAAAAATAACTTGTACTGTGTACATATCATACATTAAATTTATATTAAACTGACATCTTATAACCATTTTAATTTGTACAATCTACTTATTTAAAATAAGAATTACATAGTATTTAATAAATTATAAATAATGTAAGAATTACTTGATATTTAATAACTATTAAATAAAGTAAAAATTACCTTGTATTTAAACAATACATAAATAAGAATACGAGAATACAAAAATATGAGAACACATTATGATGAAAAAAAATCTTACCTTCATAATTTATAAATATTCTTATATTAATGTATGGGCTTGAACATGTTCTATTCATAAAATAAAACATATCTTGGTTTTTTTTTGGCAAAGTTAGTAGAATAAACACTACACATCTAACTATTGCAACATTAGTTTATCTTATTGACTTTATGTTAATTTATATGTTAGTTTGTGTTTTTGTTGATAGTTAAAATCTAATTCGGTGTTAAAGTTGATAATTCAAAACTCAAGTAATAATATAATTTATGTAAACCCTAATGGTATCTAGTGACAAAATAACATTTTTAATTAAAATGCAAATCAACATTATTAACCCTTTATTTTCACGTTGGATGGACTTTACTTATCAAAATAACATTTTAATAGATAACATTTTTTTATTAATGTGGAAATTAATATTATTAACCCCTTATTTTCACGTTATATGGACTTTACTTGTCTTCACATGTGCTCCAAATACTTTCATACCTACATTTCATGTTTTCATTGAACTTTGGATTTATGTACTCTCTTCGATATATTAATGCTATATCATGTTGCACATGATATTAAGGCTGTCATAGCAATCTAGGTGTACATTCACATGACAATATTGAAACACAGAAGATATACCCACTTAACTTGGCGGTATTTTTTATATCTTTTCATGATCAAGCATTGAATTCTTGGTCCGGTGAATAAGTAGATATCTTATTGAAGGTATTGGTTTGGGACTGACGCATTATTCATGACTTGCATTGTAATTCTCTCAGTTTTCTCATTTGACATTTAGCTTCTACAATTTTCATCCTCTGTGCCGAGACTCTTACTTGACTTACTATGGAAACGATGTAAGCCCTAAGCAACTATAAGGTATCATAGACTTCTCCAAGGGATTTATTTAACCATTTTCTCTGTACAGCTTGATGCTCACCTCAATAAAATATAAAATATAAAAACTCTTTGCCCTTGAATAAAATATAAAATCTCTGTGCCCTTGAATAAAATATAAAGATGCATTTCCTTCAATACAAAATGTCTCAAGGTTGAAGCTAGTCAAACTATGTTTATGGATCGAAAGCTCTAACTCACAGACCTGAAAGATTTGGCCATTTCAATGTCATTATCACCAAATCTCGATATATTAATTACATCCAATTTTACAAAATACATATATACTTGAATTTTATTTTAATTCCTTTTTGTTTTCTTTGCAAACGTTAAACCCTGCCTGGGTGAAATCAAATAAAATGGAAGTGTAGCATTTTTCAGGTATGCACATCGTACTATATTGTGTTTATGAAACCCAAGAATACTTTAACCTTTGGTTTTCCATATTGGGTTAATACAAAAGTTCACTACAAGTTTCTTTTTAGAACCCTAAGTATATATCCACATAGAAAATGTATAAATATCATATTTAGTTTGGGCCCTTCATGGCTTCAATGTCTCTAATAATGTATATTTTGGAATAATGTTTTTACATTTTGTTTTAAGATAAATATATAATCATTTATTATGGCTCAAACTCTCTTTGGGCTATTTGAACTATGGTTTGAACTTAGGTTTGGGTTTAAATGTTGTAATATATATAAATTATTTATCTCTTATATTTTGTACATTTCATGCTATATATACAAAAGTAAAATTATTTGATTATTGTGTTTTTTTAAATCATTTTCTTTCTTCTTTTGATATCTATCAATTTCATTGTAATTAAATGTAGATTTTAGGATTGTGTCTATCAAATATGATATCTATTTTTTATTTAAGCTGTTAGAGGTTAACTAAAGGATAATAAGCTAAATGAATGATCTCTTCAATGTTTTCCATGACGTGGACTAATTATTTGCAAATCGTTACTGTGTATTTGGGTTATGGAATGATATATGGGTTATGGAATAATATATATTATTGTACTTTATGATTTAAATGATCAATTTATATTTGTTTAATTCATATAGGTTTAAGTTTTTAGCCTTTTAATCAACAATACAATCTATAAAATTGAATTTTTGTATATATTATTTTTTTCTATATACTAGCATAGATCTATTTTAAACCCAAATCTATCAAGTACTCACAGGGATCTAGTTTCTTCGAAGTATACATTTTTATACCATTTGGATCCCTCTCTGTACTTGATAGATTTGGGTTTAAAATTGATTTATTTAAGCCCATATGTCATTTATATTTTTCATTTTATCATTTTTTTTTTATTTATGTTGGCTAGCATAAATGACATGATCTCCGTCATACTAGGCTCGAGAGCACATCCCTTCTCTTGGTGCAATAACAATGCAAATAAATTTTTGATAAGATTTTTTTTCATGATAAATACTCTCAATATTTAAATATGAATGATATATATCTTTGATACCACATTTTTGATAGTAACTACTTCCAATATTTAAAATAGAAAAATAGCTCTTACTTTTATGCATGAATAGAGTATTTTTATTAAAAGTTAAATAAAAAACCCTAATATAATAATTGTTTAGTTTCCAAAAATCATAATTTTCATATTTTTTGCTGTATAGTAAAACTCATTTACATAAAATTAAAAATATAATTTCTCATTCCATATTATACACAAAGAATCAATATAACAGGAAATTAACTGTCCATAATCAACTTATAATTTCTTCAATAACTAGCCCATGCCATACATAAAGGAAATATATGTTAAGAAAACACAAGCTACTATATTGTAAGAACATTTTCCTTTATATTAATTTGTTAAAATTGGTTTGTATAGATGTGTAATCTTGTACATTTGGTAGAGTTATTTTCTAGTTTACGATCATCATTGTCCCTTTTCTTATAAACTTTCTTTCTAAGTATAATATATTTAACTACTTTTCATTATATGTATTTAGATTTCTTTAGTTGTTCTCTTTTTAAGTATTTTTGTTACACTCAACTATTATATATTTGTTATTTAGTAGATTATTGTTATAGTTTATCACTTGTTAGTCAATGGTATGATTTCACGATTTGCATGATTGTTTAGCATGATTTTTTGTGACACCAAACACCTTGCCAAATAGTGATGGAAAATTCCTTCACAAAGGTATATTAAGTTCCCTTAATGTCCATGGAAATGGGTTTTCTTTGTCTCATTGTAATTATTACATAGTTAATTACCATATTTATCAATTTAAAAAAAATATACAATTAATATCATCATAAACTTGAAATTGGAAGAAATAGTCCATGGTGCAAAGCACAAAGAGAGTCACACAAAATACACACACCTCTTATTACTTGCAGATCAAATACATTTATAGTGAATGAATGGTTTCAATAGATTCCATAAGAGACAGATCTCAAACCACTTAGTTTCTAAATGATAGTATTGGATGGAAATAGTTTACTAATCATGGCATTTCTCCATTATTCTCTAACACTCCCCCTTAAAGGAGAAATGATATTCTTACAATAAACAACAATAATAAATATTCTGGAAATCTGATATTTTTCTATGTGGTCGTCCTTAGCATTTACAACCACTTCGAAGTCTCATAGTGTGTGCTCTTTCTTCACCTCATCTTCGAGCTTCCCATTTGACACATTTAGGACATAACCACTTCAGACCATCAATGAAGAAATTGAAATGATCAACAATATTGACATACTCAACTTGTCGGGTTTTTGCAATAAAGTTTTCAAGTAATGAATCATCCTATGAGCATTCCTCCATCTGTTATATACTTAGCATTCGGATATCCATTGCTATTTAGGAGAATAGTCTGAATATAGGATGTATTCATCAATTGATCAAACAACTTGACCTTTTAAACACAACCATAAGAATTGTTGTTCCTCGCTTCACATGACCTATCAATCCTTCTTACCAGCAAATAAACAACATTAATATTGCAATCCACACCACACTATATAAATGTACTGCAAAGCATTCTAAAAAACTTTGAGAGATTGAGAAGTGAATTCTCTATCACTGTTAGGATATTCTATGTCTTCAAAAAATGCTTCTCATATATCTTCAACAATGGATAAATTCGCTAACTCTTTTAGTTTTCCATTCAAAATATATTTAGCATGAATTTTGCAATTCAATGTTGTGTGTCCATGTTTATGACAATAGAATCACTCTATTGAATTTATGTTTTTATGTTTTCTTCCTGTAGAAAGTAGGGAAATTTCAACTCATGAATTGACATCTCTGTTTCTTTCTTTCATCCTTTTTTCTTCTTCTAATAAAGTTGCTATCATGTCATCAAAAATTTTAGAGGACAATTGACTTAGAGTAAAAATAGCATTATCATAACTAAATGGTAAACTATTTAATAAAATAGCCTTTGCATAATCATCATCTACTTTAATGCCCATCATTGTCACCTTCCTCATAGTAGAATTAATCTCATTAATGTGAGTAGAAAAGGATTCCTCTTCATGCATTTTTAATTTGAATAATTGTAATTTTAAGGAAAAATTTTCATTTACAGCCATTTCCCCAAATATTTTACTCAAATTTTCCCATATTTCTGCAAAATATTTTCCCAAATAAATAAGATGCAATTGGTAGCCTCGCAATGGTGATTTTCTCACTACAATCCCCCTTTTCAGATTATTCAAAGAATAGCGCACAAGTCTCTTCACATAGTAGATCGAGGGGAATTATTTCACAATGGGTGGGGCAAACAATGATTTTCGGCTTTTGCTCTATGTGGCAGAAGCTCATCTTGTACACTGACGTAGGTCTAATCATATTTGGATAGTGATTACACTGAGCAATCTTTCCTTTGTGAAGGGTCTCATGGGTGGCTCTACGTAGTAGACAAAGGAACACGGCTTAGTCAACACATTTTCTATATCACCGACTTCACCTCCGACACAGTCTAATGCACCACACTTCGTATATGTTCACATCCCTCTTAGTTGTCCTTCTCCAACTTATCCTTCATGCAGCTACACACAACAACATCCACTGGCTCTATTCCTACATCGGTAGCAGAGTGGTCTCTTGCATCTTCCTAGGAATTCCCATGAGGGAATTAAGCCCAGACAGGCTTTGATACCAACTTCAAATTGGAAGAATTGGTTCACAGAGCAAAGCAGAAAGCGAGTCACAAAAAATACACACACCTCTTATTACTTGCAGATCAAATACATTTATAGTGAATGAATGGTTTCAACATATTTTGTAAGAGACGGATCTCAAACCACTTGGTTTCTAAATAATAGTATTGGATAACAATAGTTTACTAGTCATGGGATTTTGCCATTTTTCTCTAGCAATAGTATCCATAGTTGAATGTAAATATGACCCTACAGTGTAAAAAAAATTACATTTTAGCCTCACATAATATTGATGTATATTAAATTTTTAATTGAAAATAATATATATATATATAATTGTTGTATATGAAAACAATTTAAACTATTTAGTTCCAAAAAAAAATTTATATAATATTATCATTATATTTATGAATTTATTTATTTATTTTATTAAATAGTTTTTAAATAAACATGTTTATATTATTACATTGATTATGTTATACTAAAATATTATTGATTGAAATATTAATTATAATTGTGATTTAATTTCATTAATCCATCTTAAAAAAAAATCATAGAATTAGATTATATCGTTAAATTATATATGTACAAAAATTGAATATTTTTGTCTAAGTTTTATATAGAAATCTCTTCCCAATTAAATCAAATTTCAAATCTTCCAAAATAAAATACTTCTCTCCTCAAGAAAACTCAATAACCTCTTGGATAACCAATATTAAATTTATACTAGGGAGTGTCATTTAATTTATTTTAACAATTTAGATAGGAAATGAAGAGCATTGAATCTAATTTTGGACTAATTTTAATCTTGTATCGATACAGAAATGAGATAAATTTGTTGTGGAAGAATCTATGTAGACTATACTTGGAATAGTTTAAGCAGAAAAAAATGTTATCAACCTAAATTGCACTTCTCCATCCGAGTGCTCACATTCATTATATCGGTACCCAAAAGGAAAAATAAGGATTGAACTGGTCAAAACACTATAGATGTGCATGACCATTGATGCATTATCTTTAGACCAGCTTGACATATTTTTATTCTGATTCTAAAGTTGCACACGCTCGTTTTTGCATTGCAACTCATGTGTCATACGTGATTATTTACATGGCCACCCGCGTGTACATTGAACACACGAGTTTCCTTTGAGAAACAAGCATATCATATGCACCTTGCTTATATATATACTCGCATGTGCCTTGATTCGACATTAAAAAATATAAATCACAATTAAATGATATTAGCTGGGTCTTAGTCCATAACTATCCCAACTGTCTCAACCATCCTAACCTTCGAAACCTCTCTATTTCGTCATGTATCAATAGAGGGCTTGGGATGGGGCTAATCAGTGAATTTTTGGAGAGAAAAGTCATGCTGGTGGTATTCCTTTAGGTTCTTGGAGCAGCAAAACTCAGTGTCCATGGTTGTAGAGGAGTCCTTGTGTTAGAAGTTGGGTTGTATTCTTACATATTCACTATTTGTTAATAAAAAGAAATTTTCTTCCAATATTTGTATTGTGCTTTTCTCATGTATATTGGTTAATGAATGATTTTAATTGTGATATTAATATGCATTTCATCTAACCACTAATATAGATATGCATGATATATTGCTTTAAGAATTGGCTCTTAACAGGTGAAGAGAAACAACCTTTGAAGCTTTGGAGAATATTGAAGCATGAGAAGACAAAGCTTGGACCAGCTGTCATAAACTGGGTAAGTCAAACTCTTTTCTTATTCCTATTTCATTCTCTGTAAAAGTTGATTGTCTACAAGTGTTTTAGTAAGTTGGTCACCACACAACCTAAGTTACAAGGGTGTATTGTCATGTACAACAGAACTGGTGACTCTACTAGGGAGTCTAGCCTACTATGGGTCCATCCTGTAGGTCCCTTTACCAGTCTTTGTTCTAATTCTGATTTTGTGTCTCATTATTTTATCTTGTCTTTTGATTTACAGTGCAATATGCCTAGAATCCTTTGTTATTTATGTTCCTTTGAAACTTTTTTAGCAGTACACGTGGGTTGCTTTGTGCACAGTCATGTGTGTAACCTTGTATATGTGAGTTATTGTCTAAGACAGTCGCGTGTCGTATGCTTGTTGCCTAGATATACAGTCATGTGTGTCCTGTAGCAGCTTATAAGTTGGATAGGGTTTGCATGTCCCTGTCTCTTTGGATTTTGAGTTGCTTTGGGGGTTTTTGTTAACGGCATGACTCTATGAGTCTAAATTCTATGTGTCACACCATTTGCTTGGTCATCAAGCCTTTCAGCTTTTTGTTTGAAATTATTTCATTTCTGAAGTGTAGGAGGTCCTCCTGCTTGGTCGATTGGTTGAGTGCTTGTGTCTAGGTCAGTGATCAGGACTATAGATGCTTTATACTCTGTGTTGCGTCTTGTAGTATAAGTTTGGCACTTTTTCTTTTGTGAATCTAGAAAACTTTTGAAGTGGTTAGTTTTTCCAAGTCATGGTTTGTTCTAGTCTTCTTCCTCTTGGTTGAGGTAGGTCACTTTGGGATCATTTTACCTCATTTTCACTCAATAGATGCATAGGATAGTCAAATTGCTAAAGTTTCATTTATTTGCATTGTAGTTGTTTGAAGTTATTTGAAAAGAAAAGACAAAAATATTTTGCATTATGTTGCATATAGTATTGCTTTTCATTATTTTTCAAGAAAATTTCAAAAAATTCATAAAAATTCTTGTAGTTTCTCATTCTTAGCTTTAAGTTCATTAACTTGCATTTATAAAAGGAAAAAAGAAATTTTGTTTAAGTAGTCACAATATACTTTGAAATTTGTTTTATGCATCATTTTTCCTTTTCTTATCGAGTCCATAACATCACACTAGTTCCACACCATTTACCTTTTGACTATAAACAACCTACTAAAAAGAACGATATAATTTAAAAAATTATTAGTAATTTTTTCTTGTTAGGCTCTTTCACCTACTAGCTTAGGCTAGATTTGTGGGATAGGGAGTTTAACTCGCCACAAGTACTAACTTGAAATCGTAGTTGTCTAATCACTAGGTAAACCCTTTTCTATGTTGGTTGTATCTAGGAAGCTCCTCTCAAATGGGAGTTAAGCACAAGGTCACGTGGAGGCTTGGACTGAGGAGATATCCCTCTGATTCCTTGTCAAAGCATAGACCAGTATTTTTGCGCATTTGGGGACTTCTATCAATACCACCTCTTGGGCCCCATGCGGTGCCGGTGTTGACATGATATTGGGTTTTGATACCCTATCCATGCATATGAATCAGGCTTGTGACTGTCCCCCCTGACTATTAGTATAGTTAAATTAGCCTTTAGTCTCTTTGACATCTAGGGTTCATACACGAGTACACCAGAAGGATATTTCTAGTTGACCTTGGACGGGCTTGGAGGGTAACCCCAATAAAAGGTGTGGGAGGGTGGTTGGGTGATTCCTCCACTTCTGCCTAAGAACATATACATGGATGCCAAGTAAATGTCTCTCAAATTTATTATGGAAAGAATATCTCATGCTGTGTGTGTCTTATTTCAATTTAAGAAATTTTGTAGTGAGTTTTGTGAGGTTTGTTTGTGTTTAGTCTACCTTAGGGTGTGTGAAGAGTCAATTTTTTAACCATGGAAGACCAACCTATGAAAAGGTCAAGAAGGTTGCAAAACCTTCCTCTAGCTACTACAATGGAGCCTCCACTACCCCCTCAAAGGTGGTGATCAGATACATGTGTTTCTTTTGAACCGAAGGAATCAATGAAGTTCGAGGTGAACCGAAAATTAGGACAAACCAATTTGATACAACCATAGTAGAGATAGAATACTTATAGGCTGACGAGTTTGCAAGAAAATTTAATTCACCTCTTACTGACTTAAACGATCATGTGATCGTCTAGCTTCTTCCATTTGATTCACCTTTGATTGATGTTCCTGTGAGCAACATTACGGAAAGCTCTACAGAGGGTATGTGTACCCCCACCATAGCCTTACCGGCTGGAGGAGTGCCACTCCCCCCTGTAGGTACTCCTAGACCAAGTCCACCTGCTACACCTTTGTCACCTAGCAGTCAGATGGTTTAGCCTCTGAATTCCTCAAATTTAGCGGGCCCTTCTGGTGGGGTTGTCACTACGATTCCCAGTGCACCTTTTGCTTCACCCTCTTTTGCACACAGTCCTTAGAGTGGTTTTGTTGGATCCTCTTCATTTGTTCAGGGATTTTCATGGGATGGGGGGCACATTCCCCCATTCGCTCCTTATGTAGGCCCTACACTTGCATATGTGGGAATGTAGTTTGGAAATACCAACACATATGGTCAAGGTTTCCAAACTCATGTTTTAGATCTGTTCATGAGCTCTCCTTTCTCGCTTTTAAGCGGAGGGATACCCGCTCGAGTATTTCAGACTCCAGTTTCATCTAGAGGAGCTCAAACTACATATAATGCATCGAACATAAATAATCCACTCGCTTATGGGTGGAATCCATTTCAAGGTAGTCCAACTACTTCACAACTGGTAGCTGGGGGAAACCCTACCTTCAAATTTGGGAACCAGGGGGAAAGTCCTTCTACCTCCCAAACTTGTACTTTTAGGGCTCCAGTTAGGCCCAAACTTTTGTTTGTGGTGAATTTGAACTTGCCAGACTTAAACAAGTTAATGAATGACCTGGTGAAAGATAATACTATGTGGTCGCCTGTTCCAACTAAGCTACCTTCAGACATTCCCAAGTTTGAGGGAAAGAATGGAGAATATCCATGAGCTCATGTCACCACATTTCATTTATGGTGCTCCCAACTCACTGAACGATCACACCATTTGGTTGAGATTGTTCCAAAGTAATTTAACTGGTGTTGCATCAAAGTGTTATATCAAATTGCCCTCTGTTGCATTTGATAGTTTTTTGGACTTAGCAGAGGTATTCTTGAACCACTTCCAACTTCTTTTCTAGTATGATGCTGGCAGAGACTTCTTGTCTACTTTAAGGAAATATAAATCCACTCACATTTCAGATCATATACAAGAGTGGCGAAGAAGGAAGAGGCTTATAAAATCTACCATCCCCCTTGAGTTTCTATTAGAGTTGTTCCTTAAGTCTTTGTTGCCTTATATATCTAAGAATGTATCCACTTCGGGGGTGACTAATAAAAAAGAAGCCATCGTCATGGCCTAGCAATTGGATGTGATATATGCCCAGTCTGGGATTTTATATGAAATTATACTTGATGCACCATAGTCTTCCCATAGTGTTTAGAAACCCAAGCGTGGACCCCATGTCGATGGCGTGGTTGGTTTTGTAAGTTCTTCCACTATAGAATCTTTGGCCAAACAACTCCATGAGTTGTCTTCCAATTAGTCTATAGTGGAGGTAGCTAAGGCTGCCCCCTCACCCCAAAATGTAAATTTTTTTGCGCAATCCTCTCAGAAGGGAAATCAGTAGCCCGATGGGAAGAAGACGAAGGGGAAGAAAGGTGAGGGAAACCAAAACAAGCCTAAACCCACAAATAATGTTGATGGGTGCAAAAAATAAAAGAAGAAAGTGAAATTTCCCTATAATTTGTGCCAAGGAGATCATTTGACTCACCAATGCCCCCTCATGGAACAAGCTTAAAAGTTGCTCAAAACTCAACAACTGGCTGTTGTGAAGGATCCTTTTCCCCAAGGATAGAATTCAGCTTATGTTTCTAACATAGCTGGGGGCACTTCGGGTGCCCCTCTTAACCAAAATTATATCAACATGGTATGATCCAATACCTTAATCCAAACAAGAAACACAAATTATGAGACAGAGGCTCCTGAGAAGGGTAAGCCTATCGGGGAAAACTCTAACCCTCTCACAATCGAAAAGCCTATTAATCAAATGCACAAAATACCGAATGGTATATTTAAAAGGGAATTTCACAACCCAAACTATAGGGCTACTTCTAACTACTCCATAGTGGAAGATTTGGCCCAAAATCCTTGTGTGATGTCCACATTGGAAGTGCTTCAGAGTTGTCCCACTCAGTGGGATGCCCTTTTAGAAGCTTTAGGGAGCATGGATTCTTTGAGTCTAATGGAAAAGTTCAATTTGTCATATGTTAAAATGCACCTACCATATCATGTGGCCTTATCAGTAGATTCCATCCATGGCGGAAAAACCATTGGATGCATAGTTGTTGGTGAGGGTCCTTCCACATGTGTCATGTCTCTTTCTTATTGAAAGGATTTGGGTTCCTCGGAGCTAGTTCCATTAAACACCTTGTTTACTGATTTCGACGGGAGGTCATTCCATTCGTATGGTATCCTACCAACTTTTGAGATTAAGCTAGCAAGGAAAGAAGTGTCTATTGAAGTATAGGTGATTGATGATCCACTGAACTATAATTTTCTTCTGGGGAGAAGCTGGACTTACGCTATGTGTGCGATTGCTTCGGCTGTCCTTCGTGTAGTGGTTTTTCCACATAAAGGAAACTTGGTTACTGTTGACCAACTCAATTTCACTTAGAGGGGTAGTTTGAAAATGAATGAGTCCACAATACCATTGGTTGATTAGGTCAACCCTTCTATAGAGAGGTTGGGGGATGTAATGTATTCATTCTTAATGGGCACATTTGATATCCTAGCCCCGATAAAATATCTAGGTTCTACGAGTGTAGGTAATTATATCGCAACAGTTTTCGGTAGAACTAATCCTTATGTCCTTCCTAGCCATCACGAACCTCAAGTTCCCTTATCGGTAGTAGAAGTGGCTTACCAAGCTATTCTTAATACTACTTTTGATCTGATTTTGACTCCTTCTATAGTCTTCGAGGAGTCGGAAGAAGCTTATCTTCCTTCTTGGGAAGAGAACTCTCCATAATATGACGACTTCTTAGACATGGTTTTTGCTTCAGATGAAGCCATTTTAGAAGCTATGAGTGGGAAAGAGAACATCTTCAAAGATCTTCACCAAAAATCCTATTTCCTTCCAGAGTTAAGTAGAATTGAAACCAGGAGTTCCATGTGAGACTAGTAGATGATGTTGATTTACCAATTAATCCCTTACCAAGAGAGGGAATATTTTCCAAGGGGAACATGGCAAAAATTTGTATTACTATTTCTATTAACATCTCTGTGAACCCTGACATCGTTGAAAATGTATATATTGGTGCAAACTGCTCTCCGGAGGAGATTGCTATCTATACTTCCTTGTTTAAGGAGATTTACGAATTTTTTTCCTGGTCATATGAGGAGATGCCAGGAATTGATCCATCAATTGTCGAACATGAAATACAAACCTATCTTGATGCCAAATCGGTTAGACAAAATATTAGACCATTTAACCCGCATAAGGCGGTAGCCGTTAAGGTTGAACTGGAAAAACTGCTGAAAGCTAGTTTCATCTACCTTATTTCTCTGACGGAATGGGTATCCGACCCTGTTCCTATTGATAAGAAACAAGGGATGATACGCATATGTACAGATTTCCATGACTTTAGTGAGGCATCTCCCAAAGACAATTACCCTACACCTTTCATAGATCAAATTATTGATGATTGTGCAGGGAGTGAAGTGTTTTCATTTATGGATGGTTTTTCTGGGTAGAATCAAATTCAAATTAAGCCGAAAGATCAGCATAAAAAATCTTTTATTTGTCCATGGGGTACCTTCATGTACAGAAAAGTTCCCTTTGGATTGAAAAATGCAGGGGATACCTTTAAGCGAGCAATTAATTTTTCCTTCCATGATATTAAGTACATTGTCGAGCCGTACCTTTCAGCAAGCAAGTAATTTTTCCTTCCATGATGATTTTCCTGCTCATTCTTGTAAGAGGATCGGTTATTTAGACCATATTCGCTTGATTTTCAAACGATGTAGGAATTATAAAATACACTTTAATCCCTAGAAGTGTGTTTTCTACGTCGAGTTAGGACGGCTCCTTAGATTCATAGTTTCAAACAAAGATATTCAGGTGGATCCTTTGAAAGTAGAGACCATCATAAATCTGCTTCCTCCTTTCACTATCAGACAACCTCAAATCCTGCAAGGAAATTCCAACTTCCTTCGACATTTTATCATGAATTATGCCAAGATCACTAAAGGTTTCATGCACCTATTGAAGCGGAACACCCCATTTGTATGGGATGAAACCACACAAATTGCTTTCGAGGCATTAAAGAAATCTTTGTTGTCTTCTCCTTTTCTACGTCCATGAAATTACTATGGGGATTTTATATTGTATCTGGTTGCGTCGGAATCGACCATTGGGGTAGTATTAGTCAAGGAATATGGAAAGATTCAAGAGGATGTTTTCTATTACCTTAGTCATGCATTGGCTGGTCCTAAGCTGTCATGATCCCACGTTGAGAAGTTGGATTTAGTAGTTGTTTATGATGTGCAAATGCTACATCACTACATTCTAGTAAGGACCACTAGCGTAGTGGAAGATGTCAATGCCTTTCAGTATTTTTTGTCCCGATGAATAATCAGAGGAAAATTCAATAAATGGACAGTCATTCTCCAGGAGTTTGACTTGAATTTTCAATCTTCCAAATCTAAGAAATCCTTAGTCTTTGTAGAACTTATTGCAGAATTTCCAATGGAAGAGAATGTAGCGGTTGAAAAAGACTCATTCTCGGATGAGTATGTTTTCCTGAATTCAACCTCTGATCCTTGGTATGGAGATATACTTTTCTACCTCCAAACTTTGAAGTATCTTAGAGCCTTCTAGAGGCAAGAGCGGCGCAAACTGCACATGCATGCAAAAAACTACCTTATCGTCAGAGATACTTTGTATCGCAGAGGGGTAGATTATGTTTTGCGTCAGTTCCTCACCCACGAGGAAGCTAAGCATGTCCTAAATGATTCCCATGGTGGAGCATGTGGGGTTCATTTCTCTAGATTAGCAACGACCCATAATATTGTGCATGTCAATTATTTCTAGCCCACGATCTTTTAAGATTGTGTGGAAGATGTGAAGCGCTATCATCCATGTCATCTTTACACCAGGAAGATGTGGTCGCATCCTGCTCCTTTATTTCCCGTCATCACAGTGGGCCCCTTCACTAAGTGTGGGGTAGATTACGTGACATGCAACCTAGTTTTGGCTGGGGGAATAAATATATCATTGTCGGTGTTGATTACTTCACCAAGTGGGAATAGGAAATTCCCACCTTTAGGAATGATAGAGAAACTGTAACTTTTTTCATTTTCAACCATATTATCACTCATTTTAGAAATCCAAAAGAGATTGTCACTAACCATGGAAGCCATTTCCAAAATAGCATGATGACTAAATTGGCTACTATGTTAGGGTTTAAGCAAGACCATTCGTCTTTCTTCTACCCACTAGAAAATGGTCAAGTCGAGGTAGTCAATAAGACCTTGAAGACCATTCTCAAGCATACTATCAATACATCATGGTCAAATTGACACATCATGCTATATTCTGCACTTTGGGCATACTGAACCAATGTTAAAACTACCACCGGGTTTTCACCTTTCCAACTCATTCACGGGGTTGAAGCAGTAAATCCGGTTGAATGTGAAATCCCATGACTTGAAATTTCCATCCATGTACTTCCATATACATCTGAACTAGAATAACATTTACTTCATTTAGAACATCTAGATGAACAATGCAGACATCCATTAACAATAAACAAGGCTCATAAAAATAGGGTGAAAAACCAGTTTGATATACGTGTTAGATTTTTCTCATATAAGCTAGCATTATGATATTAGGATCTTTAACTGAGAGAATAACATGCATAGCAATAAAATACAAGAGACAATGAACACAGTGTTTTTCCTCGGGGAAACCATAAATGGAGAAAACCCTGCAACTTCCTCAGAGATAGAATTAGCACAAAAGATAAAACCCCAAAACAGTCAGATGATATTCCAACAATAACAGTCTCTCTCTCTCTCACTAAGAGAGCTTCTCTTCTCTCACTCATGCACCCAAATGAATGAGTGTGTGTGTACTAAATAGAGAGACCCACTCTCTATTTATGTTCTTCCATTCACTTGGAACCCACTCTATCATGTCAGCCTCACTTAACAATTACTTACTAGAGACGACATCTTTAGGAGTGTCTAATAACCCTAGAGCCCCACCACTTGTGGGGACTTTTCCTCCTCCAACCAATAGGACGGTAACACAATGGTGGGGGCTATTTCCCCGACTTACAATGACTCACCTAGGGTCGACTTCTATAGGATAGTCTAAAAACCCAAGGGCCCCATAACTGTGGGGACTTTAACCCTTGACCAATAGGAGGGTTACCCACAATGACTTGACATGACTTTCACATTATAGAAACTTCATGGAATAAACATCAAGGTATGACATGAATCAAGTACAGGGATAAATTTAGGGGTGAATTTTAGCCCACTGGGCTATTTTTCCATGTTTTTCTCCCAAAAGAGATTCACCATTTTGCATTTTTTGAAGCCCTGTTTCATCCAATTTTGATGGGGTAAACATTTTTCACCCTAAAAATTGCCAAATTGTTATATAAACAATATAAAATCTTTTGAAATTAAAATCTTTTTTGAAAAATATCACCAATCATTTTATAGTTTGTGTTTTAAGAATTGGTAATATTCTCCAACATTTATACACTTTTAAATAAGTATGGTTCCTTAAAATCATCCCTGCTCAAGTACATCACAAATACGTCCCAGAATAAACATCAAGTTACAATACATAATTAATACGGATGAATACATTCCGAGGTTACAAATACATCAACACTCCCTCTTAACTAGGAAGGTATTCTCTCGACACAATTTATCAGCACAAGTCTTCTTCTCTGTATCATTTGGATCATCATTGATTTATTGTCATCTTCATCTGGATCTAGATCATCACTCGATCTGGATCATCATCACTAGATCTAGATCATCACTCGATCTAGATCATCATCACTGAATCTAGATCATCACTCGATCTGGATCATCATCACTAAATCTAGATCATCACTTGATCTGGATCATCCTCACTGAATCTAAATCATAACTTGATCTGGATCATGATCATCACTGGATCTGGATCATCACTCGATCTAGATCATCATCACTGAATCTAGATCATCACTCAATCTGGATCATCATCACTGTATCTAGATCATCACTCGATCTGGATCATCATCACTAAATCTAGATCATCACTCGATCTGGATCATCATCATCATTGGATTTCGATCATCACTCAATCTAGATCATCATCATCACTAGATCTAGATCATCACTCGATCTGGATCATCACTGCTGGATTTGTATCATCAATCGATCTGGATTTCTCAGAATCATCATAATTGGATCTGGATCATAGCTCGATCTTGATCTTCTCTGGTCACCGTCATATGTGCTATCTCATGATTCTTCTCGTCACAAGAAGTTCTACAGAGCCAGCCTTCTTTCATGCTGGGTGTATTCCTACCTCATCGTAGGTCTTTGGTAGCCCTTACATCTGACCTACTTGTCAAAATGGCCAGCAATCACATCTAACCTGCTCGTCAGAAAGGTGATAGCCCTTACATATGACATACTCGTCAGAATGGCCAGCACTCACATCTGACCTACTCGTCAGAAAGGTGGTATCCCTTATATTTGATCATATGGGACCTAATCCTATAGTCACATTAGAATTTCCAGCACTCACATCTAACCTACTTGTCAGAAAGGTGGTAGCCCTTACATCTATGTAGGAGCTCATCCTACATCAGAATGGCCAGCACTCACATCTGACCTGCTCGTCAGAAAGGTGGTATCCCTTACATCTGACCTACTCGTTAGAATGGTGGTAGCCCTTACATCTTACCTACTCGCCAAAATGGCCAGCACTCACATCTGACATGGGAGGAACTTAATCCTTTATCCATGACAGAATGGATCAGCCCTTAAATTTAACCTACTCATCAGAATGGCAGTAGCCCTTACATCTAACCTACTCGTTAGAATGGAAAGCACTCACATATGACATGGGAGGAACTTAATCCTTTAGCCATGATAGAATGGCTCAACCCTTAAATCTGACCTGCTTATCAGAATGGCTTTAGGTCTCATCATTTCCCCTTAGAGGGAACCTTGATCTCAAGAACACAATGCTTCTCCTTGAAGCACTCAAACTTCACTTTGCTCATTTCTAGCATAGAATCACACCAGGGCTGATTACATCCAAGGATGACATGTGAGCTTTACCAGGGCTGATTACATCCAAGGATGACCTGTGAGCTTTACCAGGACTGATTACATCTGAGGGCAACTTGTCACATCAGCTATGCTAGAAATCCTTCTTTCAAGAAATCTTGATCTGGATCACTGCTCCTCTCTGCATCATACAACAAATGCAAGTCAGAGCAACCAAATCAAATAGTAGTTTTCAAAAGAAACATACTACCTCCCAAATAGCAGGTGGCAACATCTTTTTCCTTAGCTGTACTCAACGCCATGTAGGACTCCATCCTACCAAACCAAGAGATCACACTTGATCCCATACTAAAGTAGCACCTCAAAGTGCTCTTCCTATCAATTGCACTACCTTCCTAATACGAATCCACATAATCTTTTGATTCGCCTCATACTTGAGCCCAAAATCAAATGTACCCTTCAGGTACCTCACTGCATGCTTTGCAACCATCAAGTGAACATGTCTCAATGTGTTCACAGCAAAGAAAATATATGGTCTTGTGTTCGTCAGGTACATCAAGGACCCAATCATTTGACGATACATTATAGCATCAATCGACTCTGATGGAGCATCGCTCAATAGCTTCAGGTTCGATGCCACAGGTGTTTCCATAGCCTTGCAGTCCATCATCCCAAATATTTTCAGGATCTCTACTGCATACTTCCCTTGTCCAAGGAAGATTCCATCTATATTCTACCACACCTCCATGCCTAGAAAAATAGTACATCGACACATAACAGGAGCATCAATGGTCTTCCTCCTTCAACCTTGAAGCAAAGGTTGGAATCTGCTTTACTCTCAGTAACTCCTAGACTCATTAGTAATTTATCCATCCTGTCGTATCATGTCGAAACACAGTATATTTTTTAGTCACTCCCTCTGAAGCATCATACTCCCTCTATCTCCCGTACTCTATGCACTAAAACATTCTGTACCGGAGTGACAAGTAGCTTCCTATGCTACTAGTATTCTATGTATCCATCTAGTGTATAGAGTTTCATCTTCAACCTTGTAGCAAAGGTTAAGATCTCCATCAATCTCATCATGTATGTGTTTCAATTCTTACTAGCTGCAAATGTCTCTTTGTATTCTATGCCTTATTTTCGTGAGAAGCCTCGTGCTATGAATCTTGCTTTGTATCCCACGATGTTTCCATCTACTGCATGATGGAACTATGAGCGTCTCTTTAGGTCTCGATACTGCATCCTAGACATCATTATTCTTGTACTAGTCTTCTTGGTTACTTCTTCATAGATGGAAGGTTCTACATCAATGATGTCGTTGCATTTGTCATATTATTCTTCATCTTGAACTATCGTCACTTGTTCTTCGGAATAGGTTTCATCCTTCTTTGCTTGTAGGTGATCATGTATGCAATCTTTCCTACAAGTCAAATGTATTTGTATGGTTAAAAACATTTCATAAGGAATATTCATACTGGCAAATTCTTATGCATAAATATATGATCATGCAACTACTTTAGCCAATACAACATTCATCCATATCTCACAGAAACTTTTCTAGATGCCTTCCATCTCTACCAAGACAACATCGATATTGTGCACTAATCCAATATGTCAGCAAAGAGGTTTCATTCTAGATAAGTAGCAATGGAGAGTTGTATAGCACCATGAGCTACTTACCCATTACATGCATATTAGTAGTGTGATGTCACTAATGCAAACATTCTATCATGCATAATACATTAACTGAATATAGACAAATGCATAACAAAACAATATCATGAAATGACAATTGAATACTTATCTTGATTTGTTTCGTGGGTAGACTCCTTCTTAAGCCTTCAGCTTCATCGTCTTCTTCATTCATAATAGCATCGTTTCTTATCCAAATGCTAAGGTGGATAAGAGGTTATTCAAGAGTTGCGTTCTTCAAATTCCTCATTGTTTTAGGGATCTTCTTTGGATGGTGAGAGTTTGATCTTCAGTTGCTCCCATCTTCTCGATCTTCTTCTTCTTGTGTGTGCTCTTCCAAGAGTTTTCTGAAAGTAATCATTTCCTTCTAGAACACATTCTTCAAATGAATGAATCCCATGATCCTGGGAGGCCATTCAAGGTGGCTATCACCACTTCTACATTCTTCGCTTCTTCTTTTACCGCTTCAAGTTGTTCTCTGATTTGAGAGACCCTTGTAAAGTATGACATTCTGGATCTTCACTTCCTTCAACTGGTTTCTTAAGGTCATATTCTGATTTATGTTCTTCCCTTCAAATAGCTTGGCCAAGGAATCAAACATCATTGGTGTCTTTAGGAAAGACACTTGTGGTACAAGTTGATTCATGACTGAATCAACCATGATCTTCTTATGTAAGGATTTGATCCTCATCTCCCTCTGGAACTCGAACCTCTATACTCATGTAGGTGTCCAATCCATTTTCTTCAGAGAGATCATATACTTCCATGCTTGGAATTTTTCAACTTCACCAAGCTTATCATCAAGCTAATGTGATATATCATTTTGAAATGAGGACCTCAAATAAAAATAGCAAAAGCTTAGAGCTTACCGATTTGAGGTGTCCGTCCTGGTTTCGGAGCTGGCTGATCTAGGGTTTGTCAGAGAAAAACCAATTTTTAAAACTTGGAATCTTTTAGATATGATTGTATAGAAATATATATCTCTTCAAATGGAATTGTTCAATGTACTCCTTTTCTGAAAACAGTGGAGGGAAGCTCTTGGAACAGGAAGCCCTAGTTTTCCAATTTCTCCTGCAGAAATGCCTATCACTGTTTCTATGATTACTACTCGTCTGTGTCTGAAATTTAGCAGTAAGGTAACCTCACATGTCCCTGATCCAACACCATAGGTTTCATTATAATTTGTTTCACCAATTGGGATTTATGATCCTTTTCCCAAGGTGAAATGTTACAGGACTGTTTAGAACAGCGAAGTTGTACCGACTTCCACATGTCACTGTTTCATCTTTTGGGTCTAAAATTCAGACCATAGAAATTAAATTCTGTACCCTTTTTGGGACATATCTAGGAATTCAATTTGTACCTTTGTAGCCCAAGATATATCAATTATCCCCACGTATCCTATTTAGGGATGAATTCTGGAAGAGGATGGAACCCTAAAGCAGAGGGATCATATGTCCCAGAATATAGCGAATCTGAGGCTGATTTTTGGATACAGTGTAAATCAGTATTTTGTATTTGGCCTCTACAATTTTCAGCTCCTGATACTTTGCCAATCTCATGATATAGAGAATGTACCAAAACTTAGCAGTTTTAGTATTTAGGGTTTTTCTAGCTCGGGGTCAAACTAGGGTTTGACTTTCCTGTAGTTTCACCCAATCAAAAATATTGATCTAGGTCTCTAAACTTTTATTTTGATGAGGAGAAAAATCCTATGGCGGGCTCACTCAAAAAAATTTCCTCTATAGGGAGCCCTAATGTTTTGCACCAAAACTAAAAAATGCTCGGAATCGAATTTCGTTTCGACAGAAAGATGTGCCCTTCAATGGAGAGTAAGCCTAGCATACATTTGTTGATGGATGGTGGAGAGAGACCTAAAAATTAAGAATCCCTAGCTTCTGTAACTAGATAATTTCTTCTTCTCAAGTTACCTCTGATACCATGTTATATTTTTATCATAGAAGCTAGCATTATGATCTTAGGATCTTTAACTGAGAGAATAACATGCACAGCAATAAAATACAAGAGACAATGAGCATAGTGTTTTTCCTTGGGGAAACCATAAATGGAGAAAACCCCACAACTTCCTCAGAGATAGAATCAACACAAAAGGTAAAATCCCAAAATAGTAAGATGATCTCCTGACAGCAGCAGTGTCTCTCTCTCACACTGAGAGAGCTTCTCATCTCTCACTCATGCACCCCAATGAGTGAGTGTGTGTGTACTAAATAGAGAGACTCACTCTCTATTTATATTCTTCTGTTCACTTGGAACCCACTCCATCATGTCATCCTCACTTAACAATTATCTAACCCTAGTGCCCCACCACTTGTGGGGACTTTGCTTCCTCTGATCAATAGGAGGGTAACACAATGGTGGGGACTATTGCCCTGAATTACAATGAATTACCTAGGGTTGACTTCTCTAGGATAGTATAATAACCCAAGGGCCCCATATCTGTGGGGACTTTAATCCTTGACCAATAGGAGGGTTACTCACAATGACTTGACATGACTTTCACATTATAGAAACTTCCCGGAATAAACATCAAGGTATGACATGACTCAAGTACATCACAAATACATCCCAGAATAAACATCGAGTTACAATACATAAGAAATACGGATGAATACATTTCAAAGTTACAAATACATCAACAATACAGTCAAACCTAGGTTTTTCAATGAAGCGGAGCTTGTCTTGATCTAGGATCAAGACAAATAACACCTTGGGGTAGGAAAGTTCATGTCCATGTGGTTAGGACCCTATGTTGTGTCGAAAGTCTTCAGAAAATGGGCATATGAGTTGATGAATTTGGTGGAAACAAGCTACCCGAGCCTAGAACTGGGCTCTACCTGAAGAAGTATTATGCCTAGGCTTAGTGCTTTTTGTTGTAATTTTATTCGATGTATTTTTATGTACAATAGTTAGCAGATTAGTGTTCTCATATTATCTAGTGATTGTTATAGATATGTTCCAAGTGGTTTGTAGGTTTTGCAGATGGAGTTAGTCATTACACTTGCAACCTGGTTTCAACCTCATGGGTCATTTACTCACCCTCATGACAGCTAGTCGCCTCTGGAGGTGCTTCCGTTGGTCCTGCAACTAATAATGTAGTTGAATACAGGGCTGTTATTGAGATTTTATGGGATGCCTTGTCACGTGGCATCACTCAGTTGGAAGTCAGGCTTGATTCCCAACTGGTGGTTTCTGAGCTCAATCAAGCTTATCAGGTGTGAAACCATATCTTTCTATGTCATTTATTGCAAGTTAGATTACTGGAAATAAATTTTGATTATATTTCATTCAAGCATATTCCATGAAATCAAAATTCATTAACTGATGCATATGTGAACTATATCTTAGATTGGCACTTAACACACATTTTGTAAAAATACATAACATATACATTTTGAACACATGTAAATAAGTCAGATATATATGTATATATATATATATATATATATATATATATATATATGTATGTATGTATGTATGTATGTATGTATGTATGTATGTATGTATGTATGTATGTATGTNGTAAAAATATGTCCATAAGATAGGTTGATTTGTTATCCTCAGATCCAGTCCTAAATATGTAAATATACAAAAATATACAACATTTGGATTGCAATCCATAATATGCCCATAGATCTCATCTTGACCACCCTGGTCACTTTGACTACCCTGGTTACCCTAATCATCATCATCACTAGCCTCTTCAGCTTCTTCAGCTACAGCAGCCTCTGCGACTTCTATATAGAGTAGTACTTCCATGAATACCCTTCGCACAAGGCATATCTAGGTAGGTGGAATTCCAACAACAAATGCCTGCATGACTGTAGGGATATGCTCAATCCATATGGTCAGGACTCTTTGGTTAATCCTGGCTAGTTTCCCCTCGAGCAACCTCATCAAACCTTGGTCTTCACCTGTCACTTGTCACACATACATCCTATGATGCCCATCAAGGAAGAAAGGAAAAACATCTACATTTTAAACATTAAAATGGATAAAAAAACCCTTATACATATGTATATATCTTTATGATAAAAATTCATAAAAAAATTAAAAAAATTTAAAAATTAAAATGTGTAGTGCTCCCCATACTCCTCCTAGAGGGAGGACAAGATCGGTATCACCTCGAAAATCCAAACCAGCATATGGAAATTATTCTAGTGGTTGCAGCTGCCATTCCCACCACAAGTAGAAAGTGTCATCATAGACACTCTCAACTGAGCCACCACCACCCTGGAAAAGGAAAATCTCTCCCAAAAAATAAGGGCACTGTCTCAAAAAATAAGGCCACTAGTACACTTTAAAAAAAAAAAAATTTGCAGCGGCCTCTCTTGCAATCAAAGAGTTGTTTCTTCATGATTGGGATTACTACCGAGCACCAGTCAAACACAATCCCCCGTAAGGACTCTACAAAATCCCTCATCTAGTTTTGAGTATCAAGATGAAGCAACGAGGATCCTGCAACCGTCACTATAGTACTTACCAATAGCAATAGTGAGAAATTGGTAATATGCACAATAAGGATGCATGTTCCCACTTTTCAACTTCTCGGTGCGGAGTAAGTGTTCACATAATCTTGGACACTCATGGGGTCACCGCCCTTTCCAGTACCCTATAGTTTGACAGGAATTCCCTATCGAGACAACCCCATAATGAAGTATATGTCTTCTAAATTCACCTCCAAGATCTCACCTTGAAGGTCAAAATCCCCAAGGTCATGGTCCCAATAGCCAATTAAAAATTTGAGCAAGTGCACATTGGGCCACATGGGTGAAGTGCAGAAGAATTTCAACAACCCATTTTGATGTAATGCTTGCACAGTGAGGGAACTACGTAGTGCGTGTTGGTCCATATTTTCATGTTCCCTCTCCCTCCACTCTAACATCATGATTAAACCTGTCTATTAGACCAATATTTAACTTTAGAATCCATGACATTCTTTAAATTTTGGCCCTATTTTATTTGTCCTATGTCACGCAGTACACTCGACTGTCTTTTACACAGGTCGCATGTGACACGTGGGTTTCTTTCGAGCAAGTCGCATGTAAAACATGTGTAGGTGACTATGTAAGTCACCTACCCGCGTGTACTGCGTGAACCCCTTAAGACAGGCTTAAAAATCCAAATTTTGTATAAAATTGAAAATTTAAACGATTGATATGGAAGAGAATGAAGAGCTAGTTTACCTGGCACTTGCGGAATTCCAAATGATCCACCGATTTGTCCACAATGAACAATCCAAGCTAGAGGTAAAATTTTTCCAAATTGGGTTAAAACTTCAAATGGTATGTTTTGATTTATATTTTGAATTATATATAGGAAAAAATTTCAATTAATGGGTTTTTCCCTATAGTTTAAAAATCAATTTCATATTTAAACTAATACCATTCTCTTTTCCTAACGCAACAGGTTCAAATTTGTTCAAAGTTGTTATCCGCTCATATAGGATAGGTTTTGGTCCTCCATGTGCATTTTTGCATCTATACCTAATCTTTTTTTTACTCTAGGATTACTTCTTTAACCACGGACTATGGTGTTTAACCATTTTTTCCTCGCCTACATCATTGTTCTTCTGTGGATAGAGCCTTCCTCCCATGAGTACCCTAGTTTATAAAACTTGGTTGTCTTTTGGTACTCATGCCATATTTGTCATAGGATTAAGGGAGCCTTCTTAGCTATTTTTCACGCCAAATTGAGCCTCATTTTGGTCTCCTTTTTAAAGTTATCCCCTTTATAAGGCTCCCCTCCTTTATGGATTTTTCTTTAGGCCCAAGTCTAGCTCCTCAAAATAGACTTGACTATCGAGTAAACTTGTCCATTTAGGCTCATTAATAATATTTGAATGGTAATCCACATTGGTGGTAGGTTATCGTGTTTTCAGATGATGTGGAATAATACAAAAAAGGAACACTCTCTTTTCTACGGAATTGAGAAGTGTATTATGAGCTATAGGTTTATCACTTTTTCGAAGCTGAGGGACTAAATTTATGGAAAAAGAGCTCCTGGTATGAGCTTATTTTTCTCTTTTTTCATGCTCTAGACCTAAACATGAAAAATATTCCGAGTGTACTTTCAATGCCTTTGTCATGCTTGTTAAACACTAAAGAACAAAGCATCGATGTTACTATTGTAAGCCCCATTTTTAGTACTCAAATGGATCTTTCTGAGTGATATTTCCTTCTGGCACACTCGTAAAACTCACGCTATAAGCTTCTTTTGAAGGGGAATTGGGTAGGTGGTAATTTAACATTGTTCAAACCTCTCTGACTAAGTACAAAAAAAGTGCTCCTTACTTCTTCAGGAACTAAGAGAGTTCTTTTGTGGTATGTTTTATACTTTTCTAGCCTCAAGAAACTAAATTGGACAAAAAAGCACCCCCGTGGATTCTTCTTCGGATTTTTTAGACTCTCAAAATATGAAAACACCAATGAGCATGTACTTGTTTGGGCTCGTAAAATCCATGAATCAGTGACATCATCAAGCATTATTCTCTCCCCTCTTCAAGCTTGTCAAAAATGAAGAGAGACTCGAGTTGACTTTTCTGGACTCATTAAAATTTAATAAGAAAGGTAAGGAAGAAGTATTCTCTTTGGGTTATAAATAGTGGCAGCATGTCATCCTTGAACATAGCACTTTCTAAACTTTCTGATACTCATGTTTCAGTTTATCCTTTTAGCTCAGCTATCACTTCAATTCTTTACTCCTCCACCTGTCCTTTATACATGGGGAATCTGTGCATGTCTCCTACATGTCAGATAAGTCCAGTTGTTCTATTTGTAAGTTAAAAATTTCTTTGGGTCATCTCTGTGTCGTGCTTTCTATTTAAGGATTTATCCCTTACTCTAATTATTAGCCTAATTCCATCATTATCTTATCTTAGTATTACTTGTGTCTACCTTCCCGTATCCAGTTCCTAGTCACTCTTGTGATCCGTTGGAGGATCTATTGCCTTCCTCATCATAGGATGGTTTCATCATCAGTACTTCATGAAGACAAAGACCTAAATTTTTTACGAGGGTACCTTAGGGTTTGCTACCATTATTGGTGAACTCCTTTTCTTCAGTTTTTAGTCTCACCTATTGATTTGCAATCTGTTGAGTCATTTCCATGTTCGAATTTAGCACACCTATTCACATGGTCAGTATTGTACTGGTTCCTTTGGATTCCAATGAAGACCTTAGGTTCACATCTATAAACTAAGTTGCACAAGACTATGTTATGATCAATTACACAACTTCTAGATTTTGAAGACTCAATATTGTATATTGTGTCTTTGATCCACCTTTGTAATATACACAGTCTAGTACCTGTATCATATGATGTAATCAAATATTGTAAAGGATCTAGTGTTCCAGTATATTGAACATGGCATCGTCAGATATGATTTTTTATATGACATTGATATGTATTAGTTTCAGGTACTTCCTCTGTTGCCTTGGACATTTGAGTTCTCCGAGATAAATATTGTAATGTATTTCGGCCATAGCTTCCCTCTGACCTCACACATTAGGGGGCATCTGTTATCAACCTAAATGGCACTTCTCCTTCCGAGTACTGACATTCATTATATCGGTACACAAAAGGATAAACAAGGATAGAAGTGGCCAAAACACTATAGATGTTCATGACCATTGATGCATGATCTTCAGATCAGCTTGACATATTTTTATTCTGACTCAAGGGTTGCACATGCTACTTTTTTCATTGAAACTCGCGTGTCATACGCGATTATTTGCATGGCAATCGTCATGTACAGTGAACACACAATTTTTCTTTGAGAAACAAGCGTATCATATGTTCCTTGCTTATATATATACGCATGTGTGCCTTGATTTGACATTCAAAAAATATAAATCATGATTAGATGAGATTAGTTGGGTCTTAATCCATAACTATCCCAACTATCTCAACCATCCTAACCTTCGAAACCTCTCTATTTCCCCATGTATAAATAAAGGCCTTGGGATGGGGCCAATCAATCAATTTTTTGAGAGAAAATTCATGCTGGTGGTATTCCTTCAAGGTGCTAGAGCAACAAAACTCAATGTCCATGGTTGAAGAAAATTCCTTCTGTCAGAATTTGGGTTGTATTCTTACCTAGTCACTATTTGTTAATAAAGAGAATTTTTCTTCCAATGTTTGTATTGTGATTTTCTCATGTATATTGGTTAATGAATTATTTTAATTGTGATATTAATATGCATTTCATCTAACCTATGATATATATATGTATGATATATTTCTTGAATAATTGACCCTTTGCAGCTGAAGAGAAACAACCCTAGAATCTTTGGAGAAGATTGAAGCAGGAGAAGACAAATCTTGGACCTAGCGTCATAAACCGGGTAAGCTAAACTCTTTTCCTATTCCTATTTCATTCTTTGTTAAAGATGATTGTCTGCAAGTGTCTTACTAAGTTGGTAACCCCATACCCTAGGTTACAAGGGTGTATTGTCCTCTACAACATAAAATATATGCACATAATTTATCCAAACAATATAACATTGTTATTTTACAACATTTTGCTATGCATGTATTAAAAATCACATTGAAAATTTATTTTTAGCTTCAAATCAGTTGCAAATGTGATGTCCCCGAACCTTAAGATAAGGCCAAAGGTGCTAAAATTAAGGCTCACTTAAGTTTAAGAATAATGGATATAGATAAATTACTATTGATCTTACTAACCATTACCCAAATAACTTAAATATTTTAATTATAGAGATTGAATTATAACTAAAGTTTGCGACACTAAATTATTTAATTACACCACTTAATTAAATAATTAGTTATGACACTTAGTTGATAATTGTAATGTCCCTTACCCTTCGACCGGCAAAGAGGACGCTACTAACACCAAACAACCCCATGAACATGAACAAGGATAAATTGTGATATTAAAAAGCTTCACATAATACATACTAAGATGCATAAAACATACAAGGATACCTAGTTACTCAACATTCAACAGAAGCAAACATATACATTCCAACATTCAACATGTTCATCATAATTCATGAAACAGTAGATATAATTGCAGGGATGAAATAGTCAGGAGTACTTATCTTTTAATGAAGAACCCACCCCGTAACCAGCTATGTCGCTGCAACGTTCCACCCAACCATAGGCCAGCGTGCTCATCAATCTCTTGGAAACACTGCCACCCCCAAGCTGGGCATGATTCCTCAAGGAATAAGGGTCAAGTAGGCTTACACATAGCCAAGGTTCACAAATCAGCCAAACCCGCATCGTAGGGTTTACCAGGCCATCAAGGAGGTAGGAAAGGATAAATGCTAATATGGTGGTCTCAAACACCAGTCCTCGCAAGCATACCCAGCCTCTATTCCCACTCTCAACAGTCTGAAGACCAACCACTACATACTGAAGAAAAACAACCCATTCACAGATCTGTGAAGAAGGAAAAGACAGTCGGGTGACAACCCCAACCAAAAGGTGAACACGACTCAAATCCACAAGACAACTCAGAGTTGTTCTTGGCCCTAGCGTGGCCAAAAAAACTCAACGGCAACCCAAAATTAGGGTACATCAACATCCCAAACTCACAATGAAACGATGGCAACATTACGCAGTCCACAATTGGGAAAGAAGCAGAACTCCTAGCATAGACATGGGAGGACTCAACCAATGGATGTGGAACTCAATGACCATCCAACATCTAAAATTCCACAGCACACGACACCTCAACATAAATGTTGAAGAAAGTTGCATAGACAGAACTAGAAAAAGAGCCAATTCTCAATCAATCTGTGCGTGAGGGGAAAGGATGCGTCAAACAAATATGGAAAACAATAGTCCATCAACATTAAAAGAAAACCACAATGATTCTTCACAGTCCGGCAATGGTGGAGGAAAGAACACCAACTCCATGTGTGAGGAATATTAACCGACCCCCTCATGCGCGTCCCTACGTGAGAGTGAACCGACAATGGAGAGAATGGCCTCCCGTGGAGAGAAAGGTGGTGGTGGTTTTTCTTGCCAACGTGAGCTCAACCCACTAGTGGAGTGTGTGTGTGGGCAAGGACTGACAGTCCTGCCACACTCCACTCCCAGCCATAACTACCTCAACTACTCAACAAAACATTAAATTAGTAGTTGGATGAGACAAGGGAAGATGGGAAAATCAAACAGGGTGGTGACACATGGATCCCCCCCCCCAATAGCCCAAGGTTTGACATCCCCCACCCTTATCCTTTGGAATCATGCCCTTTTCATTCAACGTTGCACCATCGTAGCTAGCTGTAGGTTTATTTTAATTTATGTGCGTATTTACATGATGCCAAACTATAATGTGCCAGATAGCATGATATACCATTGGCAACTAACCCTATGCCAAAACATACACAACCAAATCGATGGTGGGGATTTTGCCTTTAGCTCCTCACCATGATTAATTACATTATATGCATCATGCAAACGGGTCAAAACCGGGGTGTTACATTCCCCTCCCCCTTGGAATAACACCGTCCTCAGTGTTCCATTACATAGGAATACATATACAATTTGCACATCCAAAATTTCAAACTTTTGCAGACCTATCCCACTTTCAATTATTTACTTTGAACATTGAGGACCAAGCCCCTCATCTTCCATGAATTTCTTCTGCTATTTCTCAGCTTTCAGCTTATCCCGAAGCCTAGGAACTTTGTGGCTGTTGCCCTCTTCATGTTCCCTCATTGGGCAGTCCTGGCATAAATGATGTCCTCTGCATCCCCAACATTTCACTGGTTGATTCATCTTTGCCTGCTCAATTTCCTTTGAGTCTTCATGCCTAGACTGTTTCTTAACGATTTGCTTGGACGAATGTCCCATCAATGATTCACCTTCCTTTCCTTTGCTGATTGCTCCAAGAAGGATTTTTACCTCCCTTTGCAAACCAATAGAGTCTCACAAAATATGATGGTTCATTTCATTCTGCCTTTTCTGCATCTTGAGCATCTCTCCAAGATTTTCATGGGTCTTGACAATCACTTGGAGGATACTTCCAGCCAAGTCTAGCAACTTTTGATCTGCTACCATGATCAATGTGAACCACCGGGTTTTGCTTTTCTCACCTGTGAAATGCACCATTGAAATTCTGTCAGACCAAGCATAACATAGACATTAAAATCAGTCAGTTAATTGCCCAATTGGCATGACAGTCCAAGTCTCATCAAGGAGACTTTCATATTTTTCATGCCTTCCCAACAGGCACACGAGCTCATTCATGTCCATTCTTGGGCAAGGAATTAACTATTCCTGCATTCACAATTTACTTTAAGCAAATACACACATTCCATTTCTAGTCATACATGAATTCAACAATCTTTTGTTTTCACAATGCATAAATATATATGTATATATAATCAAAAGGAAAGAGAGAGCAGCAAGAGTTTTTCCCCTCTTTGTTTTTGTTCCATCCTGGAACCCACACCACCGCTGTGGCTTTTCATGCTCTCAGCCTCTTTAACTTCATTGTGAATGCTGGACCAATCCCTCTTGGTCATGACACTTAGTGCCTCTGGTCTATTTCAGACCTCTCAACCATGGAGTCTCTCCACATGGTTTTCCTACAACTCTTGGCTGCTAGGACCTTCACAGTCCCACTAGCACCTTTTTCATTACTGGTCATTCTGAGCTCTCCAGGACAGTCACATGTCCACATGCACCCCTAGGATGCTCTCATAGTCCTTGCTCCCACTGATACCTATATCCAAACATTGAATAGATTCACATGTTTAGTTTATTCTCATCGGTTTTATCTCTAGAACAAGAGCTTAAAACATCATAACCAATCATATACACATGTATATTCCTAAGCAAAATAACCCAATACTTATCTGTATTGTGTGTTTCCTCATTGGTCAACAGGATCCTTCTTTGCTTTGCAAGAATTCGGATCACCTATTGACTTGGATGTTAGGTCAGCACGCAGGCTGCTCCACAACATCAAATAATTAATGTCCATCCAATACACCCTCATGTCGACAGGGCTTGGAACTTTACCACAACCACTTCCAGGTCCAGGATCTAATATGGATCCCCAGGAATATAATAGCCCAACATACACTTATACCAACAATACACTTATACCAACATACACTTATATCAACATACACTTATATCAACAATAACCCTTACTCTGCAACCCCTCACAACAACCGTTTGCGTTTTCTCTTTAGGGTGCAACACCCAACTGCATCTATTTAGCTTGTCAACACAAGAAATATAAGCAAACTCATCAACGTTATTGCTCTAAAACTGTAATCATATTTCATATCATTCACTATCAAGTATTGAGACACCAGGAGTACGTCCACTCCCTAGGGTGTAGTCAATATTGAAAACCCCTTCACGACTCGACATCGAAAAAGTGTGCACCCTTTCCTGGTGTGTGTCATGTAGGCCCTATTCATACTCAAGAAATTGGTCATAATGGAAATAAAATCAAAACATGTTCTGCATATGGAATTTTAATAGTTTGACATGCATATTCTTAGCAAGGCTCACAAAACACTTATCCATTTTCCAACGCAGTATTCCTTCGTTAAGGAGGAATGGGGCTCCCTTCTCTGAGTTGACAGTCCCTCGATTAGCCATCCCAACTCCTTTTTACATTTCATATCCACACATGTATTACCGACATAATCTATACCATCTCACTCATGTTGCTTACCAAACATGTAGTGCAAATGAGACATTTCCAAAATCTCCAATGGAGTTTCACCTGAAACCCATCTCCAAGATAAGGGAGAACCTTCCCATGAAGTTTGGCTCCTGCAGGCCATCACACATGATCTTCTTGCAGTGTGTACCCCTGGAACATTCATCAAATAGCCAAACAGTCAATCATTATATGATAATACAATCAAAATTGATTGTTCCATAACCAAGCAATGACATTAGTAATCAAATTCATTAGGAATTTGCAATTCTGTCTACTACAGAAATTAGTTTGCTTGGCAATGAGGTGATCCTCAATTGTGGGTCTCTTGTAAGTAGCACCAATATGTCCATTATAATTTTATGCTCCTAGCATAATATGAATACCCTCTTACAATGCGTCCTCCTGACACAATCTTATGCAAGCCAATAGTGATTAGTAGTTGTCAGCAATTTCTTAAATCTGAAATTCACAATTCAAATTTAACAACTCATTATGCATACCAACTATTTTCACAGCCATGAGACTCTTCTCGTAAGGTTTGGCTCTTTCACATGGTAGATTTCAGTCTTTGTCATGGTCTTACCCTCGTTGCCATGCTCTAAATAATCTACCTGAAACCTGAGCTTCAATCAATCAAACACTTGGTAAGTCTGGATGCATATAACCTTTTCATTGCTGCAACCATCACTGAAGCATTTTCAGAATTTATAAAATTCAATTGCTTCCAGCTGTTAATCACATCAATATTACCAAAACTCATTTACTTCACACAATCATTATCATACTAACATTTGCAAGGTATAGTCACATCATTCATGCGATTAAATGAAATGTTTAGTTAATCCTTACTTCACAAGCGTATCATTTGTACCACCTTGCTCTTCCAAAGAGCATTTTCGGCATCCAATTGATCATGACTATCCTCTTTATGCACTTACTATCCTGCATTCATAACAGCCTTTGAAATGGTTCCTGAATTGTTATCAATTCATCATTTCAGCCATTAGTTATTCATAATATCACCTGCACTCATCTCAATGTATTCATTCAATGCATCACAACATTTGCACCTATACTTCTGCAATCAGTCACTCACACCCTTCATATGCATCCATTCAATGCATGACTACAAGATTCATAAAATATTTTTAATGCATATCCATTCAATGCTACCTTGCATTGATTCAGGAATACTATGCATTCAACATACCATGCATGGCCTAAGCATGACTACTTCATATAGAATGCATTACTATAATCAAGATCATCAGTACTTACTTTCCTTGGGCTACTAAGCTCAATCAATATACACAGGAATGACACCTTTCTATATGAACATAGTATAACATTCAAATATCCACATGGTATGAGGTCTCTTACCTTTACCACTCCTTGGAATTTGTCATCATCAAACTCTTACCTTGATGGGTCCTACTTACACCCTTGGCATGACCAATTTGGTTGGTCCTTTGTAGGAGATTGCAGAATTTGCTCACCAACTTTTGTTTATGGACTTGTTCCCTCATCCCTTTCTCTAGAGGGTTTCTAGTCACATTCGTCAACATCAGCAACATATTCAGCCAGGTCCATGTTGTCATTGGTTTTTCCTCTAATGACAACACCAATGCAATAACTATCATTAGTGGTTCATTATAGATGTATAATCCTCAATATCCTATGTATGCAAAGCATATCCTCATGCATTTCATGCATAAAACTTAGGAAATGTAGTTATAATCAGCAATATAGGGTTTAAGGAAACTTCATTTTTCAAGTCCCACAACCTCGCATGGAACTCCTCTTCCACACAACAGCTTGTTTGACTTCATAGTCTTGCTACCTCTAGGCAGGCAATTCCTAGAATTGTCCATATTGTTAGCAGCGGCCATCATTAGCACTTTTCTGCTCCATACTCATATTCTAGTGACTTTTCATTATTCCCTACTGGATAATATTTCCAACGCCTATCCACATGCTTCATTCCGACCTCGGGTGTGAAAACCACACCACTTCTAAAAATGAAGATTTTCACCAATTTTAGGCAAAACACACAACTGTATTTTGGTCTGGAATGCTCACTTCAATCACCTAGGATTTTCTTCTCCTTTTCACCCTTGAAGATGTTGAAAGACTACTGATAATTTCACTAAAAAGGTCCTAAAATCTCTGAAAAATACCACTTGAAACCCCAAAACTTTCCTTCATCAAATCGGGCCTCTTCTGACTAAAATTTTGACACTTCGGTGATCCAAACAGCAATTTTCCTCCAGCGTTCACCAGTGGCCCTAACAACTAACATTTTGTGCTGCATCGGATCTTTGGTTTTCTAGGCTTCCGAATCACTATCGACAATGGCAGTGTATCGGTGATCGAATCTGCTGACCCTTATCGCGTCGAAATTCAGAACCACAATTCTTCTGGTGGATGGCTCTTTAGGTAGCCGCAACTGCGGACAACAAACCGAGTGTGGGTTTCGTAGACCATACAACCTGTCGATGGTCTCATCAACTGATTTTCGGTGATCATATCCACTAGTCTTGCCCGTCGCACCGGCGATTCAAACAACAAATCCTTTCCATTGCGTTGATGATTGGAACCACTACCCATCGGGTGGATAGTTCCTTAGGAATCCACAATGGCGGGCTCACAATTGAATACACTTTTCTGACTCCTATCGGTGCTCAAGACCACTAATCTCTCCCAATGCATCGACGGGCCAAATGACTAGATTCTCCCGACGTATCGGGTGGCTAGTTGACTAAGCTTCCGACACTTCGGCGGTCTGATCTTTAAATTTCATCCAACGCTCATCGGTGGTCCAATCAACTAAATTTTTTAGACGTTCTGGGCCAATCCTCCTCTGGCTTCTGACATATCGACGGACCGAACCTCTAATTTTCTCCGATGTGTTGGCGGTCCAATCCTCTAAATTTTTCTGATGTTTTCTATACTTACAAAAAAAAATTGAAAATTTTTCTTCTTCCTTCCACCGCCGCATCGGCTGCTCGATCATCTAAACTTTTCTGATGCTCCCAACTCTTTAACAAAACTTTCTCCTTCGTCCGCCACCGTATCAGCTACTCAATCAACTAAATTTCTTCGACGTTTTGGTGGTCTTCAGGAGATCCCTGTCGACACTTCGGCTCCGTATTCACCTTTTCTCCATTGACGGCATCGGAAGTCCTTCCATCTAAATGTTCTGACGTTTTGGAAGTCTTTAGCTGAATCCTTCGTATGATCTCAACACTTAGAAAATTTTTGAATTTTCACCCACGTCGACTCCTCAAAAAACTAACCTTCTTTGACGTTTCGGCGATCTTCAGGATATCTCCGCCGAAACTACGGCTCTGCCTTCAACTAATTTCTGTCGAAACCTTCTCTTCTCTTCCACCGTTGCATCGGCAACCTCATCCTCTAATTGTTGGAGATACAATCTTCTATCAGCTTTCGATAGCCGAGGAAATCAACACTTATAAAAAATTTTGAAATTTCTTCTCCGTCTTTTGCCGCATTGGTCGTTGGATCAAATATCCGTCGGGGAAATAGTCCTTTAAATAGTCACAATGGTGGACACAAAAACACCTAAATATTTTTTATGTTTGTGGCAATCAAATCGTCTAACTCCTCCGTTGCTTATCGCCGCCTAGAACAACTAAGTTTTGCTGACATATCAGCGGCCTTCAGCTAATTCCCTCCGCAACTGCGGCTCTGGATTCCACTGTTTTCCACCGATGATTTCAACACTTAGACCAAATTTTGAACTTTCCTCTTTTTACGAAAATCGAAATAACTAACACTGCTACATCGGTGTTTTTTTCCCTATGGTAGCCGCAATGGCGGACTAACAAACCGCTAAATTCTTCTGCGGTGTCGACGAACCCAACATCTATTTTTAGCTGATGGCCTCGGCAATCCGAACAGCTCAATTTTGTTGACACCGAAAGTCAATATTGGGCATTTCTTCCACTACATCGAGCCGGCGTTTCGGCAGCCTCGCCTGATCTTCGCCGAAGCCACGGCTCCCACATCCACTAAATCGCGTCACCGTTTTGGCGGTATTCCATTGATGGCTTCTGATGGAAGTTTTTTCGATATTTGCTGGGAAAAAAGTAACCTGCCTCTGCTAGTTGATCTTTCATGGCCCATTCAGGCCCATGCTGCAACCTGCAAGCTCTAATACCACTCTGTAACATCCCCGACCCTCTGACCGGAAAAGAGGAGGCTACTAACACCAAACACACGGGAAAACAACCCCATGAACATGAACAGGGATAAATGTTGATATTAAAAAGCTTCACATAATACATACTAATATGCATAAAATATACAAGGATACCTATTTACTCAGCATTCAGTAGAAGCAAACATATACATTCCAGCATTCAACATGTTCATCATAATTTATGAAACAGTAGATATAATTGCAGGGATGAAATAGTCAGGAGTACTTATCCTTCAATGAAGAACTCTCCCCACAACCAGCTACGTCATTGCAACGTTCCACCCAACCATAGGCCAGCGTGCTCATCAATCTCTCAGCAACACTGCCACCCCCAAGCTGGGCATGATTCCTCAAGGAATAAGGGTCAAGCAGGCTTACACATAGCCAAGGTTCACAAAGCATCCAAACCCACACTGTAGGGTTTACTAGGCCATCAAGGATCTAGGAAAGGATAAATGCTAAGTTGGTGGTCTCAAACACCAGTCCTCGCAAGCATACCCAGCCTCTATTCCCACTCTAAATAGTTCGAAGACCAACCACTGCATACTGCAGCAAAACAACCCATTGACAACTCTGTGAAGAAGGAAAATATAGTCGGGTGACAACCCCAAACAAAAGGTGAACACGGCTCAAATCCACAAGAAAACTCAGAGTTGCTCTTGGCCCTAGCATGGCCAAAACAACTCAGCGGCAACCCAAAACCCGAGTACATCAACAGCCCAAACTCACAATGAAACGATGGCAACATTATGCAGTCCGCAATTTGGAAAGAAGCAGAACTCCCAGCATAGACATGGGAGGACTCAACCAATGGATGTGGAAATCAACGGCCGTCCAACATCTAAAATTCTATAGCACACGGTACGTCAACGCAAACGCTGAAGAAATTTACATAGACAAAACTGGAAAAAGAGCCAATTCCCAAGCAATCTGTGCGTGAGGGGAAAGGATGCGGCCATGAAATATGGAAAACAACAGTCCATCAACAACAAAAGAAAAACACAGCGATTCTTCACAGTCCGGCAATGGTGGAGGCAATAGCACTGAATCCATGCGTGAGGAAGATTAACCAGCAACCTCCTGCACATTCCTGCATGAGAGTGAACTGAAAATGGATAGAATGGCCTCCCGTGGAGAGAATGGCGGTTGTGGTTTTTCTTGCCAACGTGAGGTCAACCTGCTGGTGGAGTGTGCATGTGGGCAAGGACTGACAGTCCTACCACACTCCACTCCCATCCATAACTGCCTCAACTACTCAACAAAACATTAAAGTGGTAGTTGGATGAGACAAGGGAAGATGGCAAAATCAAACAGGGTGGTGACACATGGGTCCACCCCCCCAATAGCCCAAGGTTTGACATCCCCCACCCTTATCCTTTGGAATCATGCCCTTTTCATTCAACATTGCATCGTTGTAGCTGGATGTATGTTTATTTTAATTGATGTGCATATTTACATGATGCCAAACTATAATGTGCTGGATAGCATGATATACCATTGGCAACTAACCCTATGCCGAAACATACACAACCAAATCGAGGGTGGGGCTTTTGCCTTTAGCTCCACACCACAATTAATTACATTATATGCATCATGCAAATAGGGTCAAAACCGGGTGTTACAATAATTTCCAACATGGAATCTAAAGGTCATAATTGAAACAAATATAAAATCAATAATACATGATAAACATCATATTCGGTGTGAATAGCTAATTTTTTTTTTGGTTTGTTTGATAGCATAGTTTATAAATAACCAAGTATTGATGTCATTTATTATTTGGAAATTAATCTACATTTCGGTGATGTTATGTGTGTGCTGTTAGTGAGAAAAAAAAGTAAGGAAAACCATATATCATGGAACATCGACAGGTTTTAATCTACAGCCACACCGAAATCATAACAAACAAAGAACACCAATGATATCTACAACCCTAAAAATCGTCTCTCGATGATTGCCCCTTACAGTCATCTCTCACAAATAAAAATTAGATCGTATGCCTACCACCCTCCAACCATCGATTACTTTTAGATATAGAATACCTCTCATCCTCAAATATGCAACTAAGAACAAATAAACAAATTATTTACAATCAAATGACAGGTGTGTTCATCTTGGCACAAGAAGGCTATCGAACCAAAAAAAAACATATCTTGGTCCTTCGGAAAGATTTTCAATTAAATGAAAGGTGATGTTCAATGGAAATGTTGCTATGGACGTAATGGAACAGGTCTCACAATACATAAATGAGCATATATGGTGGAACCATATCATATGGTTTCGCCCTTCTCAAGAAAATAGAAACAAAATTACAATTTTTTGTTAAGAAGAAGAAGAATATAAAGAAGGTAATGAGAATAGAAACTCAATTCCATATTATATGAGATTCATCCTTCCTCCATTCATAACGTGACATTCAATACCTGAACACTCAAACAACCAATCAGCCATCATTTTACATATACCAAATAAAATAATGTAATGAAAACATAACATAAGAGAAATACTTATCTCAAAATATGGGCAACTAGTTCTAGCAGGACAACTTTCCTCCCAGCCGTAGACATAGTCAAGCCTTCCTTGATTGAATAGGTCATCCACGAGATAATACCATGGATCCATGGGTAGATTCTTGCTTAGTATCACTACTCTCGAAACTACCTCTTTTGAGAGACACAATGCTTCCCACTACTACTTTCCCATCTGTCTCCATTGGCTACGGGATGTGACCTAGCTCGCCATTCACGTTTCTTGGATTTATGTGTGAGAACCTAGACTAGTAGAGTGATCTAATTGAAGAAAAGGGAAAAAATCAAATCACTCTAAGTCTCAACACACTCTCAATAATATCAACATTCCCAACAAAGTTAGATAGCATAACTCACATGGTCCAAAGCTCAAGATTAACTTCCACAAGGAGATGTCATATGAATTTATAACATAACGAGGACAACTCTAACCCAAAGGGATAAACCCCAATTAGATAGAGGTAATTTTTAATATTAATATTGGAGAATTAACTTGAATTAGTGGAGCGGTGGATTAGTGAAAGTATTCCCTTTCTCGAATTAGCACCATGAGGAAAAGTTACCTAAAAACTAAGGAGTGTAGTGATGAAGAGAACATGGAGGCACACTAATGCATGAAGGGGGTTACCAAAACCTCAATGAGGTAGAAATAGGTGAGATAGGACATCCAATGGGGTCATAAATATCATGGAAGCACAAAAATATGATCATCAATGTATCGGGTAAGAGTGGAAGCTAGAAAATAGCTTACAACCTATAAAAACTAGGAAAAGGGCTCATAAATGACTATAAACACATAAATGTGAGGGAATATTTTCCCAAGAAGGGAGCCCCGGGATAGAGGGGCCTAGTAAGGTGTGCAAAATATGAAATATTAACTCCATATTCCATAATTATTGAGAATAGGGTTTGCTGTACAAGGTTTGGGTGACTAACATTATTAATCTCACCAAGGTGCAAATATGAATTGGGATGGACAAAATTAATAAAACAACAAGATATAAGGTGTTAGGCATGTCCCCATTCCCCCTCGCTTTTTGTAATTCATGGTCCCCCATACTCATTTATTTTGCTTTGTTGAGCCAATTTTTATTTAACCAATCATTAAGAACATTCAAAGATAGCAGATATTCTAGTAATAAAATTAACATTAATAATAGTGACAAAGTCCAAAGTCATGTTATCAAACATTAATAATAAGCCCTTAATTAAATTAATCATGCAAGTGAGCATAATTCCATAATCATATAAAATATCATAAGTCCATAATACAAGAGAACATGAGTCACATGAAGGATCATAAGTCTGGGGCTTAACAACTGGGGTATTACACAAATGAGTTAAATTTCAATTGGTTTGGATTCTTTCCCTTCTTCACATAACAATTCTTATTGAAATGTAATGAAATTGCCTCCTTCCTTCATACAGTCTTCTTGGAATGTAATTAATTCACCTCCTTCCTTCATAGAGTTGAAAAAAATATATACAATGCAAGATCTCAACTCTTCTTCCTTAATCACGCATTCTCCTCTGTGCTCTCAGCGAATCCAACATTCAAATCGTTGGCTGTTTTTTCTCTTGAGCGCAATCAATATATTTCATGCAAAGAGAAAGGTGAATCGAATATTAAGATGTTTCCAATACACAATAATAATAAAGCATGAACATGAAGTGCGTCTAGGGTTATAAACAGTAAATTAACTATTAATATATTTTTTTCAATCGGTTTCTTTGTTGTATGAGTTTATTAGTATTATTATTATATATGTGTTCGTGTCAAATAGGATGTTTTTTTATATTTGGTTTATGACATTATTGTTAAATATATAATAGTAATATTGAATAAAGTTTTATGTAATGTTAAGTAAAGTTAAATGTAGAAAATGTAGAAAGTAATTGTATACTAGATGGTTAGATCAAGTAATGTAAAGGGAACTAAGTTTGGATGTAGATTGGGTGGTTGGGAGGAATGTTACCCTCTCCACCCAGGTTCAATTCTTGTAAGGTACATGACATTATTGTTGAGCCCTTACCTATTGACTATGTCATTTTTTTACTGAACAAGCTATACCTTGAATTTTCAGAATAGCGGGTGTTGGCATATTTCCAATTGAAAAAAACGTAGAGGAAAGTTAGCACAATGGATAAGAAATATTTCATTAGGACTTTTCTTTTTGTTAATGGATTATTTGAAGTTATTACATTATGTTTAAAATTTTCTTAATTCATTTTCCCATCAATAAATATTGTTTCTTTGTTGTAGTTTGTTCTTAGTGAAAGTTGTAGTTTGTTTTTAGTGAAGATCAAGTGTTTGTGTGACATATTGTCTCAATATATAATATACAATAAAATGTCTAAAAAACATAGGCCAACGATATCCTTGGGTAGTGGTGTGCAAGGAATACTCGAGCCATTTTTTTTATCCTTTTGTTCCTAGAGGTTTGTTTACGAGATAAGGCTTTGGTTTCCTCGTCCAACCATGTCCAACGTTCATAGGCCCATACTTAATGCTCACAAGCTCCTAATGAAACGGTTATGTCCACTTAGACCAAGGATACCCTAGAGAGATCATTTGTGTTTGCTTTAGGTGTTACTCATGACCATGAATTCCCAAAAAATTTCCTTTATAGTCTATATCCAAAGTTCTATCTCTTCACCATGTCTAGGGACCTAGGACCCACAACTAGTACTAAAAGAGGGAAAATATATCCTATAGAAGTGATCATGTGTGATTCTTTGATGCATTATTCTTGGCCTTGGGTTCCTAGAATAATATTGTAGGGCCTAAGCTACGAACCAACATATAGGACATGGCACCCATGCCAATTGTTGTCCCCCACACCCCCACTCATGTGCTCTCTCGGATAGTCCAAGAAAACTACCAAAAGGCATTTTGTGCTGGTTAGAGGTATCATGTTTATCCTTTGATGCTTATAATACTTTTTTAGGGGGTAAGGTTCGGGTTGATAATATTACATAAAGAAGGTATTAAAAATGGGTTGATAAAAATGGACACTACATTATCTGGTGAAACGTCGAGTGAAACTAGGGGTTTTCTAAATTGGAAAGATATATTAGGAGGGGAGTTCAAAAATACAATTTTAGGAGGCATTTTCCAATATTTAGTGAAATTAGGGACATTACCTAACATCTTAGAAATGGTAATGTTATGTAACATGTTCACTGAGTGAAGCCTTGTGATTTCAAGCACCCTCCTTGGAGAAGGATTTTACGATGGAAAGGAAGGTTTAAAGTAAAAATATGACAATGGATACTAGAAAGGCCACCTCCAGCACATATTGAGAGAATAATGTTCCTACCTCTAACCCACCTCAAAGGTTGACACCTCGTCAGGTAGATGAAATAAGAGAAAAAAACCGATAATTTAATTGCCACTCCAAGTATACTAAGGGGCATAAGTGTGATGAGAATAAATTATTCTACATGGATTTTCAAGAGCAAGAACCAAAAGAATAGGAACTGTCTCAAGATGAAGAAATATAAGATACTAATTCCAAAGAGATTACTTCCACCATATCATGTCATGCATTGGCTATAATTAACACTCCTCAAACTCTCAAGATCGAAGAATATATCAAAATTAAAATGGTGGCGCTGTTGATTGATTATAGTAGTACTCATAATTTCATTGACTGTAAATGAGCCAAATTTCTCAATTGCTTTGTATATCCATCAATATAGTTTCAAGTAATAATTGAAGATGGAGGAACTGTCAAATTCTTAGGCAAATGCCATAATATCAATATTACTATGAGGGAATGAATACTAAATAGTCCAATGATTTCTATTTTGATGGGGGGGGGGGGGGGGNGAAAATAATATGAGTTAATTTTTATCGCATGGAAACCAAGTAAGGTGATAAGATATAATGGTATAAAAAAATGATGAAAAGGGGAAATCAAGTTGTAATTGCAAAATTATGCTCACTAGATGTTCAAACATCTAAATCTCCTATTTCCCTAGTTCTCCAAAAGGTCATTAATAAGCATTCCAAGGTATTTGAATATATTACAAAAGGTCTTCCACCTATTATAGATTTCGATCATGCTATTAACTTAATTAGTCCTAGATAAAGTTCTTACTATAAATCAGTGGTAACAATACACAAGTTAGATGAATTATGGTGTATGTGTCCATATTATAGAGATCTCAACATCACCATCAAAGGTAAGTTTCCAATTCATGTCATTGATGAATTGTTAAATGAATTACATGCAATAATTTTGTTCACAAGGTTGGATCTTTATTATGGGTATCATCAGATTATAATGATGGATAAATACATCCCAAAAACAACATTAAAAACTCATGAAGGTGATTATGAAATGCACCTTCCACATTTCAAGGTTTGATGAATTCCATTTTCAAGCCTTTCCTTAGAAAATCTGTGCTAGTATTCTTTGAGGATATACTAATCTATATCAAGTCTTTGTAATAACATGTTCAACATGTTGGAAAGTTTCTACAAATATTAAAGTAGAAACCACTATATGAAAAAACTTCCAAATGTTTCTTTGGGGTAAAGGATGTAGAGTGTTTGGATTATAGTGTATCTCATGAAGGTTTCAAGTTAGACCCCAGCAAAAATAAAGATATGATGGACTCACCAATTATAAAATCCTTAAAGAATATTTGAGGATTATTAGGTATGACAGAGTACAACCACAAGTTTGTTTGAAACTATGGAAGAATAGACGCACCTCTAATAACATTATTTAAGAAAGATGCATTTTGTTGGACTCTAGAGGGAACGCAAGATTTTGAATAACTTAAAGAGGAAATGCACAAAGCTTTTATTTTTGCCACACCAGAATTCACAAAAATCTTTATTCGAGAATGTTATGATTCAAGAAAAGACATTGGTGTTGTTCTCATGCAATAGGGACACCAACTTTCTTTCACAACTCATCCAATAAAGGGAAAGCACTTACAAAATCCCATTTATGAGAAGGAAATGTTGGAAATGATACATGCTCTTAAGAAACTGAGTCCTTACCTAATAGGTAGGAAATTCAAGGTAAAAAAATATCATGATAGTCTTAAATACTTCTTAGAATAGAGACAATCATTAGAAGAGCAACAAAAATAGGTAACCAAGATATTGGGAAATGACTTTGAAATAATATATTGAAAATGGAAACAAAATGCGGTGGAACATGTGCTTTCCAAAAAAGATGAATATGTCAGGGAATTACTTTGTTCAATATCCATTATCCAACCCGATTGGGTAGTAGTAGTAAAGGAAGAATGGAAAAATGGCCTATTTGCATGGATGCTCATTTAAAAGATATACAATGATCATTGTCTATCATATAATTTTTTGTGAAAAAATGATGAACTATGGTATAAGGATCACTTGTATTTATGAAAAAACTTTGAACTCAAATGAAAGGTCCTCTCAGAATTACACACCTCCTATAGGGGAGAACTCTTAATTTTTGAAAAGTTACCACATGGTCAAGAAGGATTTTTTTTTGGAAGGTCTTAAATATGATGCTCAAAGTTTTTTGGATGAATGTTTGGTTTGCAACATAATATGGTTGAAATTGTTAAGACCCCAAAAATTATACAAAAATTAGACATACATTTCCAATGGTTGGAGGAAATCTCAATGAATTTTATAACAGGTGTACCAATGTTAGAAGGAAAGAATTTTATTATGGTGTTCGTTCATATAATCATGAGGTGGGGAAATTTTTGTTCACCCTCTAAACCCTTTTAATGCAAGTAAAATAGATATGTCCTTTATTGAAACAATTCAGAAGTTACATGGAAATCTGAATATTATTGTAAGTGATAGAGATCTAATTTTAACTTGAAAATTTTGGACTAAATTATTTTCTTGTATGGGAACCCAACTAGGTCACAGTTCATCTCATCATCCTCAATATGATGGTTAAACTGACATAGTGAGTGAATGTATGGAATGCTATCTTCATTTCTTTGCACCCAAAAAACAAGAACAATGGGTGTTGAAATTGTTAACTTTGGAAGAAAGGTGGTACAATACTTCCTTTCATACATCATAAAAATGATTCCATTTATGGAACTTTATGGGTACCATCCTCCATATATCACATCTCATTTAAATGGAAAACCTAAATTTCAAGCCATGGAAGATCACATAGAGCGCCAACAAGAAGTTCTCGAGATACTTAAGGACAACTGTAATGTCCCAAAAAATACACCCTAAAAAAGTGTTTTGTAAGGGTCCTTATAAAGTTATAAAACATGTGAAGATTTCTCTCTCTCTTGGTTTTATCCTTATACTTAGTTAATTAATTCTAGCACTGAGTTGAATGTGATGATTCTTCATATTTATGTTGTTTGTAGTTATGATCATTCTTCCACCAATTTCTATGGGAAGTATTGTCTCTATTTCGACCCATGACTTTTTATTTCTTTTTTCTCCCATCTACTATATGGTCTTAGTTGATTTACTATGCATTACCTAATAATGTAAATGTTTATCATTCCAATGGTTTATTTGACTAAGAAAACCCCTTCTCCTTGTATGGTTAATGGCCCATAAAAGGTTTGGGTTTACTTAACATGTTAGATAATATATTTTTATGCTCACATTTTACAGGTAACCTTATTCTCGGTAATTGAGGCACAGAGTTTCTTCTCTTCTTCCTCTAAGATATATGGTTTTAGTTCACCATCTTATACATCTTGTTTTATGATATTGATTTTAGTAGTTTATAGTTGTCAATTAATTATAACATCTTATGCTTCTACATCTATTTCCAATTACCACTCTTTTGGTTTACTAATATATATTTAATGGCTTATGTTTGTGAAGGATTATACATATAAACTAATTATAAATATAGGTTATCACCTATACCATTTATTTACCCATATGGTTTTTAGTCCAAGGTGAAATTCCAACGTGAAGCTACCAGTCGTATCGTTGGGTCAATATTAATAAGCATATGATATATGTATATATCACTACGTTGATTTACTCCTAAGTCTAATGGTTGGCCATAATAACCAAGTGTTGGCTAAAAGAGTACGCATATTTTATTTATCTCCTATGGTTCATACCATATAACGAACTTTTGATCTTTAAACCGCTTTTGAAGGTTGTATGCTATCCTTTATAATCCATATCTTAATGTGGTGTTTGGTTGAGATTTTAATGATTCCATCTCAAAAGGTCAACAGTTTTCATTTATTACCTTCCATGTTCAATGCATTAAAGAATTTTCTTAGACTTGGTAAATTTCCCAAACCTCTATGGTTTTGCCATTTTGGTTTATTCATGGTTCTTGAGGAGAAGGAGGAAAGTTGAGGGTTTATCCCTACTTCATGGCAATTTGGTTAAGTGCTTTTTCTCATACTCATGAGTTTAGGCGATATTGAGAGCTTGTAATGCTTTGTTCGTATGCCTTCAGAAGCTCTACGACCCAAGGAGGCATTGTTTCTTGGTATCGTTGTTCATTCCTACGATATCACACTCGTAGTTTTCCGACGACCTTTGTCTTTTATCACAATTCTCTCATTCTTTGTTATAAATACTTCTAATTATCATTTGTTGTCTTTTACAATCAAAACAATTGTAGATGTTTGGGACTTACACTTCCTTCCATTGGCGTGAGTTGGGAAAGCTGTGGGTTTTTATTTCCCAATGCCCATTCATGGGAGAGATAGTTGAAGGGTTAAATGTGGATTTTCTTTCCTTATACTTTTTTAGTTTGGTTCTTGACAGATCTTGGAATGAAAAGGGTTTGTAGATGCAAAATGTTTCAATGGTTCCAACACTAATGCACAGTAGATATTTTATGGGATTGTAATGCTTTATAGGTGACGTTTTTGATGAAAAATGTAAGGGTTTTATGTTCATATAACTCCTAGTGTGTTTATTATGAAAACTTATGTCCCTATTGGCATAATTAGTGAATAGAGAAGTTATAGTACAGTCCTTGAACCATTGTTACTATTGTTACTATGTTTTCTTTTCATAGGGGATTACCCTAGTTTTAACTTGTGTTACTGCAAATCTTCTTAAAGGGTTGGAATGTCTGTGTAGTGAATGAATATTAATAGAATTCTATATTTGGGTGTTTACTTATATTTAAAATAATTATATAGGCATGATATGGATTCTATATTTGGGCGTTTACTTTTATTTAAAATAATTATATAGGCATGATATGGATTCATAAATGTTGAGTATGTTCTTAAAAACAATGTCTATATTGTTGTCAAAAGCATGTTGCGAATAATATCTGAGTCTATATGTTAGTCAGATTGACCTTCATTGATAAGATTCAACTCTCGTCAGTACTAGCAGCATGACCCTATGTGGATGTTTGTAAATTAATGATTGTCTAATATTGGGATTGCATTTTAAGTTTTATGTTATGGTTGTACTTTATTTTAGTGGGATTTGCTCTGAGTCTTGTGATTTAGTAACAATAGTGTGAAGGATTCGATCCTGGGTAAATTTGATAAGTTTAAACTTTAATTGTTTGAGTGTATATGTTTACTTGGCTTTAGGATTCGATCATTTCCCAAAGGAGTTCTAAGCTAACGTTTAAGCATGACTCAAATTGTAAGAGATGTCTGTGATTCTCGTTCTCAAACTATTTGTAGATAATAGTTTAACTTTATGGATGGTATGCTAACTATAGCAATTGCATGACTTGGTCCGAGACTTTACACATTTTGGATATAGGTTAAATCTATGGTTTAGCGAGTAGTACTCAGCTTGCTGCAATCCATCTAATGCGGTTGCAGCATGCTTGATGGCCGTTAGATCTCAAGCTGCTTGAGATCTAACATGCATCAAGCCTGCTACGATCATATTAAATGGCCTGCACCAGGCTCGGTATTGTTGGCCGTAGGGTTTGACCCATACGTTGATGCTATAGATTAATGTTTGATTGGAAATGGTAAAATGTTTTATTATAACTATATAATATTCTTGGTTTAGATATTTTCGTCGAAGTGATGGTTACATCTTATAATAATAATAATAATAATCTATTTTTAAGGTCACCACCAAGCGACACACGAAATTGGTGTATGAGACCCCCTTGTTTGTGGGACAAGGGACACCCCCTCTATGCAGCGATTTAATTGTGTTTAATTTATGCTTAATTTATTTTTAAAACCTTTGGCTTGTAGAACTATGAACTGTTCTACTTCGTAGCATATGTGGAAGATTATGTTTGAACTTATGATTATAAAATCGCTTATATGAATGACTGTACATTACCTATTTTTCCTTTTCATTTTGGTTAAATGGTTATTTAGAATTGGTGTTAAATTTCGATATGTGATAAAAAAAATCTTATTATATGTATTATTGTTTTTATGGCTATGTTTCTAAAGTAATTTATCGAACTAATATCTAGAGGATTTATATTAAGTTCTTTTAGTTTGAATTTAAAAAGGGGTGGATTCATAATCAACCCTGTGTATTTAATTATTTTATAAATAAGTTTTTCTTTATCATATATAATCTTTACATACATACATACACACACACACACACACACACATATATATATATATATATATATATATATATATATAATAGTTAACCTACCTAGGTTTTAGGGACTTGGTCCTNTTGGATCCTCTACCTCGTTAGGATTTTATGGGATCTTCCTCCCTATACTAGAAGTTGTCTATGAAATTCATTCAAGTTTTAAAATGTGTGTATTTCCTATATAAGATAAAAACAATTGCAGGAAATATAGACACGAATTTAGGAAGGATTCTAGTGATGCTATTAAATTTGAAAATTAAATCTAACATTCTATAGAATATATTATAAATTATAAAAATATCATGTAATAGATATAAGTTTATAGATTTATATGAAAACCAATTTTTAACTTGATTAGTACAGTCACATAAATTAAATGCATAAAAAGAGATAATTGTACAAACAAATGCTTGAACAGATACACACTCCTATTAATAGAAATGATTCAGCATAAACTTAGAAAATACTACATAAGTACTTATCAATCATCTTTTGCTTTCTAAATCGTCTAGGAACTTCCATGTTCTACCCAATGGTAGACTTCAAACCAATCTTGTTTTTTTTCAACAGCTCAGCCCCGAGTTGAACCGAGCATGCCAGAGATACTAGAAGGCTTTAGGGAGAATTTTCTATCTTTATTACTATCCAACATAGTAGTAGCAAGTTCTGTTTACTATCCCTTTGTAAAGTGTTGCAGTAACTTTTTCCCCCTTTCCAACTTTATTAGATACACAAAATTTATCTTTTGTAAGTTGACGCTCAATAGACCTAGGACTGAACCCTCTAGTAAACTGTGGAATTATTTATTTGCAATGTTCTCTCTCTACTATTTATAAATTTTAGTTAGAAGAAAGGATTCTATCATTTAGGTTTTATCACTTTGTTCACTCTCTAGTCAACAAATTATTTTGCATTTATCTTTTATTTAATTATTTGATTTTTAAAACTCATATTTTATTTATAGAAAATAAAACTCTCCTATTTGGTTAAATAATAATAATATTTAATCCTAAAATCTAGTTCAGTTTAGTTATAAACTACCCAACCATTCCGATCTCTGAGGATGCATGATCCCTCTTTTAGTGGGATCCCCAGTTAGTCTTTAGAAAGTATAAAAGAGAAAAGTATCATAAAATTTATAATAATTTTTTTTATGATACTCCAGAGCTCTTGTAGTGGGGATTTCTCCCCTACTATGTGTAAAAGCACCAACCTTAGGTCATCCAGAGCATAATGCAAAGTTCAATGAAATAAAAAATAAATGAGATAAAAACAACAATATTTTTAGGTTTTTTCATATATATACTACTAACTAATGCAACAAATAACAATTCACACACCTTTTTTTTGAATTTGGGCCACCGTAGCCGTCCTACGAAATGGTCCCGTAGCTCCACAGTTTTGGTCTCCAATCTCTTCCACAACTAGTTGTCGGATTGGGGATGGATCCAAATGAGTATGGAGAAAGTTCAACATACACCGTGGGAATGGCTTGTCAAAACATGGGGATAATGGAGAAAAGTGTATGATGTGACTAATGGAAAATGGAAAAAAGTGACCAAAAGTGTTTTGGGGGAGCCCTTCACAATTTATTTATAGGATGGTCCAAGGGATTTTGACTCATGGTATTTTATTGTCCATGGTATTTATCTATGGGTTTTTTACCCATTCTCATTTTTAGGGTTTTTAACCCATTTTTTGAGAGAGTGGGGATAAATCACAATAAATGTTCATCATCCCTTCATTTATGGGGAAGGAATAATAATGTTTTGGACCATTTTTAGTTGAAATAGAATTGTGAAGGTCAAAATGGAGGAAATAATGGTAAGAATGTGATGTATGATTATGGTTTAGACCATAGAGAGATAGGCGAACAATTTTTATTGTTAACAAATTTACCCTTGATGTGTGGGGGAAGGAGCTCATCGTATGGCCGATGGAAATCATAGGATCATGGGAAAACTTGTGAAAATGATGGAGAGCCTCGAGAGGACTGCAGAGAAGTGGAGTCTCCTTATTCGAACTATGGTGTCTTTGTTTTTTTATTACTTCTGAAATTGGATGAGATACATAGAATGTCATACATGTATATGGACGAGGCGGGCATACCCATGCTTGTAACAATGTCAAAAGAATAAGTAATGGGGACCAAGGCTCAAAATAATGGGATTCAATCAATACATACACAAATGGTGATACATAATGGTGGCCTCAACGGGAGGATGTATACAATGGTGATATGAAGAACTGACACATCGAAACAATGGAATTCTCATGCAATGCAATATCATCACAATTGATGTTCTACTAGATCTAGAGGTGTACATAACTAAATGGACTCAATGACTGAAAGTCAAAATCTATGTGGTACAACATATAGCTTCAAGTAATGGAGATACAGAGAAGCATGACACTAAGGCCCTTTCGAACACTATTGGAAATGCAACCCAGAAATCACAAGGGACATGATAATGTATGTGTCCCATGTAAATAGACTCACCAATGTGCTAGAGTTAGGTGACAACTAGGGTCTTTGACCAAATAATGAATGGACCAATAATCTATACAAATCTCAATAGTGTGATGACGTAGTTGAAGTCGAGCACATGAGACACAACAAACTTGAAAGGAACTAATGACTCCTTTTAAGTGGTCCAAGAAAATCATCAATGAGGTGGATTAAACGAGGATATAGGGACCTTTGGGTCTATCCTCTAGAATAGATGTGTTGATGTCGACAGAGAGATACCTGCAACTAACAAGGAAATGATGTTTCCTTGATTAGAAGCATGAGGGGGATAACCAAATATGTGGAACAATTAGGGGACTGACACACTTAATGGGGGTATAGGAGTAGGGGAGTATGGGGAACTCAAAATTCCTTTGTTTGAAGTATGACAGCAAGGCTGACCTGAAAATAAATGAAACTAACTCATGGGAAATAGATCATAGATGTAAAGCGAGGAAGATAACTGCAAGGAGATATACTAGGGGAGGTAACTAGACTAGTGATATACAGGGGATCCAAGGGAGACTCATTGTAGAGTACCCTGAACAAAGGAGACCCAATGGGGGAAAGTTTCCATGATATAATATCATATGTGGTGACACCTAGAGACACCGTTTGGGCCTTTTTCATAGTTTAAGGAGCACAAATAAGGGATAGAAGTAAGCTCAATATGATACAATATCATGGATTTTTAGCGATCCCGAGAAGGTGAATGCTCAACGGTATTTTAATTTTTAGAGAGTCCAAAAATAGGAAGAAGACTCCAGTATTGTCTCTTTTTCATAAATAGTCTCCTAAGCCCGAAAAATGATAAAAGTATACGAAGGAGAGCTCTCCCAACATTTGGTGAAAGAGAGACTTATTTACCATAGGTATTCTAACCTGGCTAGAAAATGTTAAACCTATATTGATTGGAGAATCATTCAAATACTTTCACGAGCATGAACGAAACCAAGTTTTCTCGGCAATCATTTCTTGATGAGCAGGATGGAAAAGATCTTGAAGACAACCCATAATGATCCTTTTTGTAATTTATGGTCCCAATGTCCAACAAAGCATTAAAGGATACAAAGGGAAACGTTCCTAGCGTGAAGGTGGGAGGGTTGTCCTTTTCTTTTCATACTCTACACAGTATTAAAAAAGGAGATAAATGATGCCACATAGACACCCTTTCAAATACTTTAACGAGTGTGAAAGGATGAAAGCATGCTCGACGATATTTTCATTCTTTTAGGAGTCATAAAAGAGATTAACAAAAATCGCATAATGGTCAATAAAGCAAGGAGGAAGTGTTTAACATATGGAAAGAGTCTATGTTGTGAACATGGTTGATAAGAATAATTGATGAACATTGATGGAGATTTTTTATGGGACAATGGACTTTTGTAGAATAAGGAAAACTATGCAGTATGGATGGAGTGGATAGCTAGTAAACAAGCCAATACGTACAAGGTGTGATTTGCATAGTGGCACACAAATCTAGGTGACTCTAGGAAATGGCCCAAAAAATCAGTAGGGAGAGAGGCATTCTAGTAGGTCATTTCTTCACCCAACAGTTTTCACATTGGCGCCAACTTCTTATCGTCATAGAGAATGATCCATATGTGAGGATTGACTACGAGGGAGAATCAAAGAGGCATCAACCTCTAGTACATGTCTAGAGACCTAACTCTATGCTAGGATAGTGGTAGCTAGACTATACATGTGATAGATACTGACGACATACCATGTGCATGTGTAGACATGGGACCACACCCTCCAGCGGGGTACCAGCGGTGCAGGGGTAGGGTGGAGGGGTTATATCCACCCGATCATGTCCAAAGGATGCGACAGAGTGCTACAATGGAATCACTGCGGCTACACGTGGAGTGATTACTATAGGGGGTCATCAACTTGTGGTAAATAATGATGTAAAACAAGAAAGAAAAATAATTATACAAGGGTACTCATGGTGAATGACTTCAGCCACTGTTATAGCGGATTTCACCACCATGGGTGAATCACACTTTGTATGGCCTTCCGCTGTCTCGCTGCAGACTCCGTAGACCCTATGGACCACTTTTTGTGCTTTGATGTTTCCTTGATCATCCCTAAAAACACATAAACAATGCTATACATGACTTTGAACCTTATAAGCGTGTACATACACGGGTTTGAATACTAAAACCGTGTACATCAGGATGTGTGCATAATCCAAATCCTTTTGGAATTTTCCTTGACATGGATCCGACTCATTTGACTCTTGGCCTTCCCTATGCCTTGAGATCGCTCGGATTCAACCTTTCATTACCCATTTGAAAAGCTATACAAGGAACCCCTTGGTACATTGAAGGCATAAGAGAGAATTGAGAGCAACGAAACTATACTCCATTGTTGCCTAAACTTATGCTTGAGTCTGCATCCCTTTGTCCCTTGGAGCACTTTTGTGTTCTTCCCAAGCTTGCCTTTTGCTTGTGAGCTATCAAGAGATGGAGGATTGAAGTGGTGGAGGCCCAAGTGGGGGATTCAGTTTATCCAGTTCGTAGATGTGCCGTCAGAGGTTGTATCTTGTAATCTCTGATTTATATTAATAGAAATATCTTTTCCTGTCCAATAATGTGTGTTTGAATGAATATGTTCTCCATTGGATTATGTCAAATGCTTATACATTATTGATTATATATGCTAGAATATATCTAACACCATGATATATAGAATGCTTGTATTGTTTACTTGTTGTTGAGGAAGTAATAGATCAATTCAAGCTGAAGATTGGAAAGCTCAACGAGGATCTACTTCAATCGTCTGGAATAAGGTACGAGGTCTGATCCTTTAGTGTTAGACATTTTATTTCTATTGCATATTGGGAAAGATTGATTTTTGGAGTCAAGCTGTCTGTTGCGGTACCCAAAGCCATAGGAATTTCTCTTCGTAACAGCCACAGAAACTCTTGAGGTAGAGCCCATGGCGAGGGTTCTTCAAGAGGTGGTTGTCAGAATTAGCAACAATATATTCTCCCTTACAAAGACATCAATGGATGACATATGTGCCATACCACATGGAATCAAACTTTCCTTTACCTAACTTATTATTGGCTTGGTCATAGACGAGGACTAGGTTGCCCTCGCTAAAGGTACGTGGATGGATGTGGGAGTCATAATGCAACTTTGACCGAGTCTTGGCTACTTATATCAAGTTGAGAGCACCACTACAGTCCTCATTAGTCTATTCAAGCATAAGTAGGAGTTTTTCTAATGGTGAATTATCAGGTAGAAGTTCGATAGTAAGGCGAAACGACGGAATATGGAATTCAATAGGAAGAACCAGCTCCATGTCATGGACTAAACAAAATCGGGTAAAACTAGTGGTGGTTTCAAAGATCTCTCCTTCATACGGAAAGTGGTGTTGGGATAGATCAGGTTGACATTCCATGATATACGAGGAGGAAGGACTACTGGAAGTTGAGATTGTGTAGATGGTATTGGTGGTATCCGAGGAGGAAGCCGGAGGGTGTATCTCCTCAAAGATAGTAATGCCAGACTTACAGGGATGCCTATGAAGGTCACTAAGGAGCAACCAATACTTAGGCAAGTTTGTGTGAATAATGACCATATAGGGCACAAACTGCACATGGATGGTTGGTTCACAACAACTTATTTTTTACCTTGGGTAAGGCTGGAACATTGACCACTAGAAGGTCATCAGGACAATTATGTATCACATGGCCTTGTACATCACATAAAGAACAAGTAGGAGAAGGACTGAGGTTCTGTCGCCTCTTTGGTTTCCTTTCCCCCAGCCTTCTTCAGAGGAGGAGGGGTATGAGTAGGGATAGGAGTAGTCATTCATGTACCAAGAGGTGGGTGCGACATCATCTCAATCAGTTGGATGGGATTCAACAAAACCTAGGGTGTCGGGGGTGGGGAAGGTGGATTGAGGTACCACACAAGAATACCCAAAGTGAAACCAGGCAAGTTGAGGGTATCCATGAAAGGCTTGCTCACAATATCAGATGGTTGAAAAGGGAATGGAATCATGTGGATAGGGAATGAACTCTAATAATTCCTTGAATATTGTGGTTGGAGTTGCAACTGAGGTTACGATGAGGTCAAAATGCTACCAGATGTGATAGTGCACAAATATGATATATCAAGCGGCGAAGGAGCAGGTGGTAAGGATAAAAAGGTGTCCATCATACGAGCCTTGGAAAACAAGCCGGGGCCAATGGCAGACAGGGATGGTGTGGACACACTATTGAGTGTTGATAATTGGAAGGACATGTTCCAATGTCGTTAGCCCCTTTGGATCATAGTACGTCAGTTTTTTGTCGGTCACGATCTTCCCATCATGAGGGAACATCAAAAGTCAAAATATGGTAGATTCGATGACTCACATTACATGAATATAACTATGTGCTAGGAGGGGGTTGTAATCAAGTTGGGCGTTGAAAACCTCAATGTCAATAAAAATTGTATTGCTAGTTAACTCAATAGAGAAATTCATGAGAACACCTTAGGGTTGAGAAGAGTGGCTATCATAGGTGCGAAGAGCATTGGTGGAAAGTCAAAGGGTAGGATATCCAAGTTTCTTCCAAAAAATGGTTGACATAACAGAGGTGGATTCCCCCTCATCAATGATGCACCAATAAATAACCAAATTCTGAATCATGACTAGGACTTACAAGAAGACACATGATGGCATCCTGGGTTCTCCTTGATCCATATCAAAGGTGATCAACCTAGAACTCAAGGGATCGATGACACCTGGCATAGATAACAACACTTTACATTGTAAAGGACAAGTTTTGAGCACTTCCACAACATACATGGTTTTGGAGGAATGGTCAAAGTTGTAAACAATATCGTATTTGAGCGCAACTCTAGAAGTGGCATTGTTCACGATGCGATGCATAGGGAACCATGAGACTTTAGAATTCCTATCCATAGGGGGTCTTGAAAAATTAAAATACATATTAGGAGTGGTGGTGGTAGATGTCGCAGATGGGTCAACAATTTCTATGGTGGAACCATACCGGTTTTGTCAAGTCTCGAGGTTAACATCAGATGATAATGTCACGAGGTCATGGACACCGGGATCAGTGGGCTGACCCACAGTAGTGGTGGTAGGATTTTGTGGGGCTAAGGGATGTGTTTCAACCATTCCTTGGAGTGATAGGGAGTTTTGGACCACCATGGGTGGAGGACTCAGTGGTGTTGGGTTTGGCTGAGCTAGAGGAGCCATGTTGGGATCACGTTGACTATCATTTTGGAGTAAGTGGTGGACTCGAGTCAAGTGAGGACACTGATGAGTGTAGTGGTCGTAATTCATAAATGGTTAGTCTGCAACTACGGATTATTCCCAGGTCTGGCGGGATGCTAGGGATTTTGTGTAGGGGGTTCAAATATGTTATTATTCATACAATTAGCTTGTTTTCCACCTCCTTGAGGTTGGTTATTGCCCAGATTCCTACCTATCGTATTCCTCCACTGTTGTTGTTGGTTATTGGCAGGGGTTTCATTAGGGAGGTTATGTTGTGCATAGACCTATCTTGTAGGAGCAGGAGGTGTCGAGGTCAGAGCCGGAGTAGGTTGCACAGGTGCTGCATAATAGGCAGGAGCAGCAAGTGGGGCTACAAAGTTGGTTGTTTGGCCAATACATGTGTGTGTAGAAAAATACAGTCCATGAACATGAGGGCCTGTTGTGGGAGGCACATAGGAAGATGTGGCTCCATACTGAGTTACACATGAATAATCAAGGCTGGAAAACACAAGGGGTTTGACCAGAATCGGGTGGAATTGCAGGAGAGGTCAGATAAAAGTGAGGATGTTGTGTAACAAAGTCGATAACTCCATTAGTAGCATGATATGCCGCCAACAGATCTCGACGTGAGGTGCCGACACAGAGAGAATAGGGTATAATGGTGTACAAGTAACCAGATTGGGCATATATAAGATCAAACTACTAAGCCTTAATTATGGCTTCCTCTTCAGTTTACGGGTGCTAACATGCAACATCCTTGGCTATGGGGGGGAATAAGGTCTTAAGCAAACAATATAGGAAGATCCTATCATCTAATTGGATCTTATACAAGCTATAACGATGGTGCTATTCACAGATATGATCCGTGATATGGGTAGTTGTGTTCTGTCGATGGGATAATAATATTTCCACTCCCTCGTCATAATGGAAGGGTAACTGGAAGTATTGGAGGAACATAGAGGCTAACGAGGAAAAGTAGAGGTAGGTGGGATGAGGTTGTTTGATATACAACTTGGCCTCAACACTAGTGAGTGTGCATTGGAATAACCTCAACCGGATAGAATCATCCACTATGTTGTTAGATGAACACCATAGGTAGAATGAAATAATGTAATTTTGAGGATCCTCTCCCACCTTTCACTCAAACTTACAGATGTCTGAGGGAAGTTTTGTAGCCATAGGATTCCATTGTGGGTTATGAAAAATGGGGTCATTGATCAACAGTGCCAAATCAGGCAGGTTGAGACTAGACATAAAAGGTAGACTAGAATCGAAAATGGATCAAGAGGGACCATCAGTGGCGTCAGCAGAAGCAAGAATGTAGTTCCCATGCATAACTGGGGGTGGATAAGGTTGATTTTTGATAGTAGGAAAAGTCACTGGTATGGTAGGAATAGTCAAAATAGACTTGGAAGGGCCATTTCCCACATGTATAAATGGTGGAATGCTAGTGACCACGGTGGCCAGAACGGGGCCATCATTAGTGGGTAGAAAACCAATGAAACTTTGTGCAGTGGGGAATGGTCCACTAGGACCAGGACTTGTCACTGTGATTGAAGGGATACTCGTAGTGATGAGTGGAACAGACATACACCCACTACCAACCATTCCCCCTTGAAATGGGTAAGGATGTGCACCAGCCATGGGGCTAGACGGGGCAATGAACAAGGTGGGTTTGAAGTGATATGAATATGAATCAGACTCAAATGTTGTATGTGGCTCTAAAGGTAGTGAACGATGTCGAATATGGATCCGATGGTGACAGTTCAAAGAACCAAACTGAGGGGTGTGCCCCTAATCCTATGCAAGTAACATGGTGCAGCTATGATGATGTGTTGGATTGTTGCGTACTGAAAGAAAGTCAATATTATCAAACATAGGATCAAAAACCAAACTACAACATAGTGTGTAGAAGGAGAGCGTATGAAATGGAAGCTCACAAGACAAAAACAATCTCTAAAACCGAACTATGATTGCATCTCATAACAAGGCGAGTCTACAACAAAGTGGTCAGAAATCAAACAAGAAACACTACCTATAAAATAAAATGACACACTAATATATGGGATAAAATTGCAAGAAAACTCCTAAATACAAGCTAGAATCCCCTGACAAATTGTATCCTTAGTAGGGTGATGAAATCCCAATCACACAATGCAAAATGGAAGAACAATATGGGCTAAGAGAATCCCACTACCGAGAAGGACCTTTGGGAAAAACATCCCTAGAAGAATGACAACTAGGATACCTTATTCATGACAAGTCCGATTAGTTTACAGATGCTTAAGTTGTTTGGCCCCCAACCCCCGGATGGGTGATACACGGAGGATTGTGAAGGTTTAGCCTTCGGTGCAAGATGGAGTGCGGTATTCCACTCTGAACTCCACAACCCCTTCATTGCGGCTTACTCCTGTTGAGCAAGGGGGCCTCGATAGACTGCCCTAGACCATTTGAACAAGTACAAGAGGATTTTGATCCCCTAATGGACAAAGGGGTGTTTATTGGATTCCTATTCCCAATGTCCTAACTTAGCTACAATATTGTTTTCTCCTCAAATGAGGTTAAAATGTTGGTTGTATTAAGTTAATTTTAAGGATGTCTTGGGGTCATGAACCAAGCATTTGGATCTTTTAGTGTGTGAGATGTCTGCAAATGGTGTGTACAAACCCCAAGAGTCCTACGAGGAATATGTTCGAATCTTGTTGTCGGGATGCAAAAATGAAATGCAGATAAATAACAGTAAATGATAGTAAATATGTTGGAAAATAAATTGTTTGTTCAGAAATAAAATATACTTGAAGTAAATGAGCAGTAAAATGAACTAATCAAATGTAGGAAACATTCATGGGGTATCAAGCATAAAGCTCAACTAGAATGGCTCACAATCCAAGTAAGTGGGATCACAAAACATACGAAGGGGCTACAAAGGATTAGATTTGGACAGAAACATGTCAAAAAGGGGTTTAACACAAATAGGGGGTTTGAAACAAGGATCTCAAGCAGCAACACAAAATGAAAAACTGCAAGTAGCAATTTTTTGTGGAACAGAAGTTATTGGAGTCACATAGAATAGGCAAAGAGTTGCGATCTAGGAAGAAAAACAATTTACAGACTCACGTCGGGTAAAACAGAGGATTAAGTGTGACAAGTCGTTCAAAATCGAGTCACACTAGCGATCGAGGCCACTCCAAAATCCGAGACAAGCATGATCTAGCTTTCTCAGCCAAGTCACACATATCAAGTAAAAAGGAGTGACCTAGGTCGCTCTAATTGGGAAAAAAAGTGTGACTAGGTTGCAGCTTTTGGCTCGATAGGTGCGACTCGACTCGAATACAATTTTTTTTAAAATGCATGCTAGCTAGGGCCGAGGGGGAGGAAATGACGCAGTACTGGTTCAGATATGTTGTGAGAGTTTGGGATCTTTGATGGTTGAGGGAAGCAAAGGAGAACAAACCAATAGAAAAACCTACAAAAGAAAATATCCTTATGGATCGACCAAGTGAAGTCGCCAAAACTGTAGTGGGTATTTCTCCCCTACTACATGCAAAAAGCACCAACCTTAGCTCATCCAAAGCATAAGGAAGATTTCAACGATAAAAAAGGAATGAGATAACAACAACAATATTTTTAGGGTTTTTTCATATATATATATATATATATACTACTAAATAATGCAAGAAATAAGAATGAACACACCTTTCTTTTGAAGTTGGGCCACCGTATTTGTCCTAGGAAATGGTCCCGTAGCTCCATGGTTTTGGTCTCTAGTTTCTTCCATCGCTAGTTGTTGGATGGGGGGTGGATCCAAATGGGTATGGAGAAAGCTCAACATACGTGGTGGGAATGGTGTGGCAAAATATGGGGATAATGTAGAAAAGTGTATGATGTGACTGATGGTAAATAGAAAAAAGTGACTAAAATTGTTTAGGGGGAGCCCTTCACAATGCATTTATAGGATGTTGCAAGGGTTTTTGACCCATGGTATTTTATCGTCTATGGTATTTAGCTATGATTTTTTTACCCATTCTCATTTTTAGGGTTTTCTACCATTTTTTGGAGAGAGTGGGGATAAATCACAATAAATTCCCATCATCCCTTCATTTATGGGGAAGGAGTAATGACGTTTTGGACCATTTTTAGTGGAAATACAATTGTGGAGGTCAAAATGGGGGAAATAATGGTGGGAATATGATGTATGATTATGGTTTATACCATAGAGATCTAGGTGAACAATATTTAGTGTTAACAACTCCAACTCAACATCAATGATCCAAAAAATTTCTAAGTGCTTGAGAGCTTTACTTTCTCAACGCTTAGCTTGATAAATAGTTCTAGTGCTTGAAAACTCTAAACTCAACACAAATCGAATAATATTCTTTGGTGCTCCAAAGTTTTTTAATCAACATGATTTAATCCTTCTAAAAATATTCTAGGTGTTCTGGAGCCTAATAGCTCTACACTTATCAAATAATTACATCAAAATTAAAATAATAAAATCAATTAGTTTTTATTTTTTGGATATTACAACAACCTAGCTATGTCAGAAAACTAAATGAAACAATAATATGATCAACATCATAGTGAAAGGTGTTTTGAAGAACGGGATTGGGTATTTCTAACAATACAACCTTACAATAAGATGTCTCTTAAGCACCTAAATAAGGAAAATAAATTAGCAGCCAAATATTATGGTCCTTAGAAAGTGTTGTAGAAGATTTGTACTATGGCTTACAAATTGGAGATTCCTTCATCTTTGAGTATGAATCAATTTTCCCATTTTTCATGCTTAAATAATTTAATAGGAGACAAGATACCAATTCAAACAATCTTTCCCAAGCTTGATGAAGAAGGAAAAACAATATTGCAACATGAACAAATCATTGAAGGACAAAAAAAACTATGAAATAAGGCTATTACTGAGTAACTCATCAAGTGGAAAAACCTACCAATTGAAGATTCGACATGTGAATATGAGTTCTTCATACATAAGCATCCACTACTAATAAAGCAATGCGAGAAACACTTTAATGAAAGGGAGGGGCATTGTAAGCCATAAATGTGAGCAGATTTCCCCCTATATTATGATGCATTACATTAGTTTTGATGTCAACTTTGGTCCGTTAGTTGTAATTGTCATTATTATGGTTATATTAGTTATGACAACTTGGATCAATGAGTTGTAATTGTACCTCTTAATGTCTTATATATAGGAAGGATATCTTCTTGAGAGTATCTTTTCTTGTCTTGTCTTGTTTACTCACTATATTGTATAAAGAGGTTTCCCCTTTGAAAGAGGCTTGCTATTCATCTTTGCTCTTCATTATCAAGGCATTGATTACTCTCTTCTGGTTTATTTTTTCTCTTTTTATGATTTTTTCTAAGAATTTAATGTATTACATAAATCAATTTAGGATACAAATGTTCTAACTTACTAATTAAGGAAGAACTAGATGCAAAAGAAAGGGAACCATCCGACACTTTATGTGGGAGATCCACAACAACTTTTATCGAAGGAATAAAGTCTTTATCTACAATTGATCCCCAACGAGAGATTGGGTGTACATCCTCCCTATCATGATCACCTTCACAAAGATATATTTTTAAATTCAAATAATTAGATTTTAAGATCCCATATTAGGACACTTTTGACATCTTAAGAGAATTTTTTTATATTCAAACCTATGGATAAAATTCTTTTCCCCAAATTAATTTCCAAATCCTTTTCAATTCCCTATACAATGTTTAACTTAACATAAATCGATGCAACCTTATTCTCATCATATAAGGAGTTCAAATCAACCCAAATAAATTTAACTAGTTTTTCTCCAAGGCCTCTAAAACATTGTGTTTCAAAAGAAGGAGAGGGAAAACCAGTAATAATAAATACAGATGGTAATGAGTAGTTAGATACTTGGAAGGATCAAAATGTGTGTGCCAGTGACTTGAAATGATGGATCCAAGGTTAATGATCTAGGTGACCTTAAGAAACTTATTTTTTAAATTAATGTCATTGTGAGAAAGTGGAAGCACATCCAACTATTAATAAGCATAATAGCCTTAGTTTTGTATACCAATATAGGTTTCTATTTCTTATGGGTCCATTTCTTCACTTTGACCCTCAACCAAGAATTGTTCTTAAGCCACACAATCAATTCCCTAAGGACCTAACTTTCCACCCTTTCACATCAATTGTTCTCCAAGTTGAAATACTTCACTTTAGTTCTTTTCTTCACCTGAATTCCTCCAAGATTTGGAGCACCACCAACCTTCTTCGAATTAACTTTATTTGCAACTGGGTTTCCCCCACAATTAATGGCTCTAAAATCCAATCCAAAAACATAACCATGTGAACCCTTACACAAAAAAAAACCCACCTCCCTTAGAGAATTGATGAAGAAAAAACCTGTAGTTCATTGATCTCAAGAATCCCATTAGAGGAAGAAACAATGCCAAAAGGCCTTGCATTTGTAATTTTACTCTTGATCCTGAAATCCATGCATCTTCAATGAATTCATACATGATCCTAAAACACGTCACTGTTACGACATTCACATGTGTTCTTTCTATTACTAGGAAAAATAATATGCATGGATTCTTATATTCCCAAATTCCCGTCTCCCTCCTAGCTACACCACAATTATTTTTTTCTAATCACAGTAGCGATATGTTTCCAACCATGGATGTTGGCACGATTACAAGTTTTCATTGCTTTCTTACAATTTTCTTTTATAAATGTGATTTTTTACTATTAAAAAATAATATAATTGTGTGAAGAAGGTGCATTTCTACACCGTGAATGTGGAGGAAGTTCTTATCTTTTCCATAAAAATTAAAACTAAAAATATAAAACAAAAAAAAAGAAAGAAAAAAAGAATGCATGCATCAATGTGTTGTAACATAGTGGAACCCAAGTTGGGGGAAGTGTCCACCTATCTCATAAAAAATTAATGCATGCATCATGTATCATTGTGTTGTAGCATAGTGGTGAAAGGGATGTGTGTTGTAATGTTGTCATGAAAGTTCTATGTATTCGATCACTCTTGATGCTTTGTAGAACCAAAGTTACATAAATCTACATGAGTTTTAAAATATTAAAATATGTCATTCAAATTTCATTTTAATAAATGAACCCACCACTATCACTTATAGAAATTCCCCTCTATAACTTTTAAGTATGATGAAAACTAATAACTAATTATTCATAGTTTCATTTATTCAACCAAAAAGCTAATTCAACATTTAACATTTTAGGAGCAACAAGGAAGAAACATACCTCTACTTGTCGAGACACCTTAATAGGTTATATCTTTTGTTCTCCATGCTTGATGCCCTATATATGATATCATTGAATAGAGGGATATAAGTGTGTTATTTCCATGCATTGGTCTTAACAAGAAGTGTGTGATATATTTACACATTAAAAGAAATCAAAATCAAGCAACCTTTTACTAATCTAAACATAGAAGTACCATCTTTAGACCAAGAAATAGTTTTGCATGATTATTTTACTTTCCACTGTTTCAATATTAATGGTATGGATATATTGATTATCGTGTTTCACAAACCTCCATGCAATAACAAGAAGGTTCCATTATACCTTTTATAAAAATTATGGACTTAATTTATTTCAGATTGACACGATGTAAACTAATTTAACAATAAGTCATTATAGGATGTTGGTCATGAGTCCACATCTACGATTGAGAGAATGTAAATCATGATTCTAACACCACTCACAATGTCCCATAAATTAATCTAAACCTCCTTCGCAATATCCTATTTTTGTAGACCATATTGCATGGTAGAAACTTTTATTTCAACCTTTTCGTCAAGTGGAGTCTAACATGGTATATTAATCATGCAACCTACTAGGAAAAATATTCCAACAATTTTCAACCTCAACCTGGCGATGGAAAGGAACGGGTAGTGTATTTATGCTAGTCATTCCATTCTAATTAGGTCTTCACATGTGCCTATTGTATAACATATTCCTATGTTATATCATCTAGTTAAATATCATTTGCTTGTCATCCATGTGTTAGAATATCGAATATTTGAAAAGTGATGAATATTAATTTTTAAAGACGAGGTGATGTTAATAGGAACCATTATTGCAATGCAGCATATGTGTTCATAGTTAAATGTATTGAAGAAACAATTAACACATTATATTTAGTACTTATATGTTATAATATTGTGTAATCAATGTACAAAACAAATCATATCCAACTCCCAACTCCCATAAATTAAGAAGGGAAAAGTCAACTTTGATCTTCCAAGGCATGCATATTATTTATCTTTTCTTACTTAACCTCAACATTTGTAGACATAGTTGGCACCACCTTTACTTTATTATTCGAATAATGTAATCGCCTATGTTTTGAAAACAGTGTAGGGCATAACACACATTTTTATAATAAAGTTTTTCAATTTATATGGGTTTTTTTCTTAAGTTTTAAAATCCCATCTCTTATTGTGAAAAACACTTTTTATTTTGCATTCTGACACTACTTTGACCTGTAGCTCTGACAAATATGATAAAGGAAAGTCTGAAGCATTAGAAACTCTACTTTCTCCGTGGAGCTATGACAAATCTGATAAAGGTTGGTCTGAGGCATTGGAAACTCTACTTTGTTCATGGCAGGTTGCATGAATCCTTTGAGTGGCAGCTTAGCAATTTGCATGATAAGGTTATATTCAGCATGAATCTTGTTCAAATATTCTATGGCTTGTGGTATCATGAAAGCCCTTCTTGAACTGAAGGCAGTAATCTCAAATCGATGTGGTGAAGAGAGGCGCGAGAATTAATCTGGATATAGGAAAGATCCACATAATTTACCGCCCTAAAAATGGGCATTGGTATTTGCACTGTTGCACAACTTTGCTAAGCGTATAGCGTTTTCATTCTTTGCCAGCACAATATTTTCCAGTCTGATTTTTTGAATTTCAATGGTTGAGTTGGCGGTTGCTACATCAACATCGCTGGTTTTGTTGCTAAGCAACCAAATAAAAACAATAACCAGCTAGCTTATGCCCTTTCATTTTGCTGCATACTTAAATCCTTGCTTTTATTGAATCTTATGGCATATCCATAAACATGTTTGCAACTTATGTTTCTTTACTTTATGAATGGATTTTTGCTACAACCAATACTCAATTATTTTTTTCATTACAACAAATGTATCTAAAGTTCAGTGGTCAAAAATTGCAAGCAGAAAATCTAGATTTACATACTTACAAAGTCCTTTGCTAGCTCACCAAGATATTGTTTGCACTTTTGAACTTTTTCGCATTGTTTTCTATTGTAAAAATCTATGCATTAAGTGCAAATTTGTCATTCACTTATCCCACTTCAACAAATCTCCTACCTAGCAACTACTCAATTATTTCTTAGTGCCATTCACGAGGCCTGCCAGATCTCGGAATGCTGTGTCTGCGAGTGCCATGGATATTTCTCCCAAAGTGTTTTCTCATCAACGTTGTACTCTGCACGACCTCCTGTCAACCTCATTTGACATCACAGAGTCTTTTTGGGCTATGGTGTTGGCTACCAAGTTTTTCATCACTTATCCATTTTCAGATGCACCATTGTGATTACTTTGAGCTCATTGTTATAGATATTTACACTTTGGTACAAAGAGAGATCCTCCTACCTTGTCCTCCATGATCATTGAGTAAAGCCGAAGGTCATGGTTGTTGCAGCGTATACTAGTCAATATATTTCCTTCATCTCCAACAACCAAGCTGGCTCATTACTTCTGTAGGGAGAAGGCTACGCTCTCTGTATATTAATTGTTTGCATTTTTACTAGCACATCTCTCTATTAATTGTTTGCATATCTATGATGTCCATCTTTTTAATAGCATATTTATTATTAGCACATGCCACATTAACATTTTTTAAGAGTTATATTAATTGTTGTTTGTCTTTAACTTGTCTTTTTATCCACTATGTGGATGGGCGTCTTATTTCAAGACACCAAAGGGATGGAGGGTGGCAGAATTTTCAATTTGGAGACACAAAAGGAATGGAGGGTGGTAGAATTTTCAATTTCAAATAAATTAGTGGTCATATTTAATTGATCTTGGAAAATTTCAAATAAATGTGTGGTCATATTTTATTGATGGAGACATATTTTTCATAATCTATATATATAGAAGCTCCAGATTTAAAGACTTAATTAATTTTTTACTATAAATTGCCTTTATTAAGAAGAATTGAATAAAAAAAGACTGCATACATATACCTCTTATCCACATGCTTGTACCTATTCTACATGGTTGCATACCTATTCCACCACCTTTACCTCTATAGAATTAAAATGTGCTATCTCTACCGTTTCAGCTCCACCACCTCTACCTCTATCTTGAGTTTATGGTACTGGGAAATCCGTGAGGCCACCGTTTCAGCTCCACCACCTCTACCTCTTTCTTGAGTTTATGGTACTAGGAAATCCATGAGGCCATTTGATGACTGCATTATCAAATACCATTTGAATATTGTGTGTAAAGAAATCATATAAATTGAAGTCATTTGATGGCCGAGCAGGTGAGCAATAACAAAGATAACTAGCAGTATATTCAAATGACTCCAGTGGCGAACAGTGAAGGGGGTGGAATTTGTAGATTGCATTGATGTCTTCTATTAACATTTGTATATTCAAATGACTCCAGTGGCGAACAGTGAAGGGGGTGCAATTTGTAGATTGCATTGATGTCTTCTATTAACATTTTGTTAGGAAGTCACGGTAATGAAAAACTGAAATGGTTTGTAGTATTGATATAATCCTTACTATAATTGTAACTCTAATCACTATTACATTGGATAACTATTATTTATTAATAATCTATTATAAATTTCACTATAATATTAGATAACTATTATTTATTAATAATCTATTATAAATTTCAATGTATCAAATATATAGGTCTCTGTCTATTATCAACATATAATCTTATTAATATCATTAGCCCCAAGGGTTAGCTCAATTGGTAAGACGTGCGCACACTCTCTCGGTTTGGGGAGAGGTCATGGGTTCGAGCCTTGAGTCCTTTGCGGTTAGGCCTTCTGAAAGGATGGCTGGCGGTTTACAACCTCTACCATCCACTAATGTGGGGAAGTATTGCTGGGTTTTTTCCCGTGAATCTTTCCATCTGAAAAAATCTTATTAATATCATTGTTGCTAATAATATTAGCATTAGAAATTGTTTTATATATATTGGTTATCAACCAATTAATCTTATTAATATCATCGTTTTAACATTAGAAATGATTTTTTATATATTGGTAAGGTAGTTAATAAATTATGCAGTTTTTTAACTAAAAAACCCTTTCAAAGGTATGCATAAATTACTTTTCACGGGTAGGAAATTCTAAAGTTTGCCTAGAACTTTTGCTCCTATCATTTGCCTATAATTTTCACGTGCAGTTATGTAATTTTAATATTATCATAGTATAGAATTCAAATGTTTGGTGTGGTAAATAGTACTTATGGATGAAAGATTTGAAATTCTCACTTCTATTTATTATTATGTCCCCACTTGAGGGGATATATATGAATCACTCAAGGCGATTATTCGAAGTAATTTGTTGCAACTTTAACAAATTCATATAAATTTTCTTATAGTTCGTACTAAATTTTTTTGGGGAATTATTTAAATACTGATTTATCTTGCATTTTATTGGTTTATATAGGTGACGTAGGCGTGGGACTTTGTGCCCAACACCCGGCGGCGGGCTAACGTCAGCAGCATTAACTTTTAATTTTCTGCATTGTTCTGTCCAATGCTTTGATTGTTCTGCCATCTCTGTCATTTTTAATAACCCTATGATAGTGATGGACATAGTGGTTCAGGCATTCTTTGTTATTTTTTGCGCAGATATTGACAAACGGAGTCTACAAAAGCGTGGAACACAGCTGCGTTGTTAACAAGAAGAAGGAATGAATGTCGATCGTAGTTTTCTGTAACCCTAATGGTGACAAGGAAGTCGGGCCAATAAAGCAGCTGATCGATGACTCCAGCCCTCCCAGATACCAACAGATGACTTTCAATGAATACAGAAAAATCATTCGAACTATTGGAACTAAAGGAAAGTGCTACGTCAATTCAACCATAAATTTTCGATAGAATAGTAAATGTCATACTAGTCTGTTTATTGTACGGCTCTATACTGGTGCATATGCCGAACCTTTGTACTAGCTGGTTCACCTGTGTATTTAGATAAAGATACATCTTATTATTATATTAATTGAGATCATAAGACTAATTGTCAAAACATATATCTGGATGTAAGTCTCCCCTTCCCCTTATCTGAATGTATAAATATTTCCAGGATAAATAATGTTTCTGGCTCAGTATGAATAAAGTGGCTCATGTTTGTTATGATATAAAAGCTAAATAGTAGTTCAGGTGATGAGGACCTGAGGGTAAGAGTTCTATCAAAACCGTTGACAGAGCTGCAACAGACCTGGTTCTTGCAGTAGGCTGGAAAATGTCCAATATGCATACTGACGCTCATAACTTTGTATCCCAAAAAATATGTTGCTTTACCACTGAGTTACGACAAGTACACTCCACGTTTTCATGTCCGATAACTACAAAGCAGGCCTGATTTGTGCACAGATAATACGTCGGTGATTTAAATGATGTTTTACAAATTGTTGGGCCATTTCTCTACTGAAATATTGGGGGACAGTTGAAATTAATACGTTCTTATTAATAAGATGTTCAAATTGTATAATTTAGTTGATTGTATTTGGAATTTATATTTATATTTAAAAGAATTTAAAATTAATAATTAAAAAATAGAATTTTAAGAAAATTCCAAAATATCTTATTGTTAAAACAAACTCATGTCCAAACTCCTGCAAAATGACTTGAAATCCTGCAAAAATTAGCGAAAACAGAACTATTAATCTACTCATAGTTAAACGGTGAGCACCTACAATAATACCCACCCATCCAAGTTGGGTGAAATGAATTAATAATCGACGGAGAGAGCGTTCTCAGATCAGAAATGAACCACAAATATTGGATTAAGTTTTGCAAATAAGAAAAGGTAAGTAATTCCATATTTTGATTTGCGTGCTCATTGAGACTATACGGTTTTAGCTTTGGTTTGTGAGACGGTTTCTAGGAAACAAGGTTTGAAATTTGCTAATGATACAGCTGTTCAGAAATCACATGCATCCTCTAGGCAAAGTTTCAATCACTAGATGTCAGCATTATTTCGCATGATTTGAGTTGGACAAATGTTATTACCAGTTTGGAAACTTTTAATGAATCTGCAAGTTTTTAATGGTGAGCATAGGTCTCAAGGTAAGTGTCATTTTATAATTGGCCATCTGTTATGGAGTACAACGTCTTTATTGCCTCAACCTTGGCATTTCAGGTTGAGTAATAAGCCTCGACCTTGGCATTTGATGCAGTTTCTCTTAGGCTTCTGCAATGGAAAATAAGTAACATCCATTTAATGATATTGAGAGTTTAAATGGCGACTTAATGTTGTTATCCGCTCCATTAATTGTGGAACACCAAGAAACTATGTGCAAGTAGCCTTAAATTAGTTAGCTAGCTTTCAAATATGTTTTGAGAGTGAAAAAAACTTCCACTGGAGGTCAAATTCCAAGCATGCTTGAAAATGGGCCGGAGCAGCAAATAAAGCTTATCAAACACTTGGAACTTGTAGAAGGTGTTTTTTATTAGGGCAACACTGCATGTAGCAAGTTTTGTTGGCAGTAAATATTGGGATAGAAAAATGATCGACCCAGCCATAAATAAAACTGTTACCCTATCAACAGAAAGTCAAGGTTTTTAATGACCATAAAACTGTTATTATCTTCAAATTGGAGAATTCAAATGTGAAAGCTATGAAATCTAGGACCAACGGTGGTTGAGTTATGCCACATTAACCTCTTTTCCTTCCCTATGGAACCTCCCAAAGGCCAATACTGACTTGAATAGACATCATCGCTTACGATCTTCCTCCCAAACACCAACACTGGCCTCCATAGAGATCATTGCTTTACGATCTTCCTGATGCTCAATTTAACAGATCACTGTTAGTAGTTTTGACAAGTTATGCAAACTTCAAGCTGAACTGGAAAAATCGTTTTGTAGAACGTCAAATCCAGGCCCCAGCGATTGGGTTGCACATGTTGGACCGAAATCTCTTTCATCAGTAACGATCTGCCATAGTGGTTTCGTCGTACACGTTGGAAAGAGATCTCGTTCAGTAGTAACGATTTGGTCAGCCCTGTTTCTCAAGAGACTGTTTAATAGCGCCTTAGAGGAAATTTCAGGAAAATAATAGATCTGAGTAACGGAGTGAAGATTCATGATAAAGGGATTTGTTGTTGTGATGCTGCTCCTACTGCAACGCGCATGCTGCATTCACAGTAGGCAGCATAGGAGGATGTAGACAATGTGGTTTCTTCTGCAGGATTTATCTTGTAGCCTAGTTCGGAGGATTGGTGGCAAAGGGATCGAGTAGTTTTTGCGATGAGACTTTTGGATTCATGCCCTGCACTACTTCTGCGTTGGGGATTTTTTTTCTTGATGGCGGTGTGGGGAGTAAAATATTGTTTTTACTTATATTGTAGTGCGTTGGGGATTTTTTTCTTGATGGTGGTGTGGGGAGTAAAATATTGTTTTTACTTATATTTTAGTTTATCCATATTTTCATACGCGTATTATATTTATGAGATTGATGGATTGTAGCTGACTACTTTCTCTACACGTGACGAGAGGATATGTGAATGAGGATCCTGCAATATGAACAAATTTGGAGTGCCCCAACTGCAGAATATGGAGAAATTTGGAGCTACCGGAAATGAAATCCCCCACCAGTTAATCGAACTGTGTTGCACTGACATGAGTTATTTTGTATTGGGTTCAGCTCAGATAATCCATGGACACTGGTTTCCCTTCTTTGTTGGGTTACCATAGTGGTTTGTTTGACTCAGCCCACAGGTTGGTTATGGAGGCGAGCATTGTTGGATTTGGTGATGATAATGTAATGGCTAAGTCAGAGGAAAGGACCGACCCGGAGCTGCAAGAAGACCCTCATAAACATACTGCAAATGATCTCTTTCGGGTGAGTTGAGTTTTGGGTTATTAAATTTAGTTTGTTTTATGGGAAGCTTGGTGTTTAAATTCTGTTTGTATCGTATTGCTTTTGTCTTTGTGGTTTTGAGGAGATCGTGGTTTTCTTCTAAATTCTATCTCCATTATCAGCATTCGATAAGGAGCAGTGATCTTCACTATTCAGTAGAAAACTATGTTTTACTGTTTCAGTAGAAAATGATGTTTTGATTATGTTCGTTAATGTTGTTTTTAAAATTAGAACAACATCCTCACCTCTGCACATACTTGTAGAAGTTGTGTTCTATAGGTTTAGAGACATTTCCGGACCTTTACTTCAAGGGTTTCATTCATGAGTAAATAAAGGGTAAGTGAGTTAAGGTACTCTGCATGACATAATCACCGCTAGTGGTTTGGTTCTGAAAGGTTTTATGTTTTGGGTTTTCTTTGTTTTAGGTTTTGGGTTTTGTTTGTTGTTGGCCAAGAAAATGGATTCTTAATGTATTGCCACAATTGCATTGCAGCAAGGACTCAAGGCTTGGATGATATAGCTAATGGTTGTGGCCTGCCTTTTTCTCATGGTTAAGATAGAGCAGATCGAGTTTATTGGGTTTACTGTGGAAACCAGTTATCTGTAAGAATACCAATTATGACTGTGACTCTCACTTGGAATGTTGCACGATTCCTTGCAATACGCACAAAATGAGTTAAAAAATATAAAAAATAAATTGAAAATTCTATCTGAGGTTAGGGTTTGATTCTCCTAGAAGCTGAAGTCCATCACCTCTATGACCTCGAGCTATTTTATTATATGCATAAAAGAGAGAAGGAATTGCTTCATATTTTTTATGAATTGGGTAATATGCACGCTACATTTCAGTTTTGTTTTTTTCTCTTTTTGTGTGTTTATTGTCTTTTCTTTTTGTGTGATGATGGAGAAGCGTGATTGCAGCAAGTTTGGGATGAGTTTGTTGTTTTCATTTGATAACTTATTGGAATCCTCATCATTTTGCATCATTTTACAGCGGTTAACCAGACTGCCGAAAAGTTACATATAAACCTTTGAATCCTACTTCAAAAAGAATACAATATACTTAAAAAATTGTTGCAATAAGAATGTAAATATTGTATTCGATTTAGGAAAATAACAATATCCCAATACTTCCAATAGTGAACGCTACTTACTTTTCAGTACTGTTAAAAGAGAACGCCTTAGTCTTTCTCGTACCAAAAGAAGAATATGGTGCAGATGATTAAATATGATTTTTTTGTCCCTCAAAGCAAAGGGAATGATGAAAAAGGAAATCTACATTCCCTGAACAGTGATCAGAGAATATGAAAAGCTGCATACAGATGTCTTTAAGCAGAATAAATCAATAGAATCCTAGATATAGCAATGCCCACTTCACAGTGCTCATTCAGAAGACAAAATAACATGATGAGTAAAGCACGCAGGACTCCTCATTATGATGTGATTGTTGTCTCTGAAAATAGCTTTGAAGTGGCAGTACTACTACATATATATATATATATATATAGCTTGGAAGCCTGCAATAATCAGGGCCGGCCAAACGTACATTTTCTAGAGTTCTATCATAACAGCAGTATTTACCGAGACATTTCAGATAAGGGAATGGTTATGGTTATAACTGGAGCTGAAACGGTGAAAATTCGGAAGTAATAATTCTCCTGGTGCCCATCTTGGTTAGGTTTATAAATATATCGATATTGGATGGTTACCCACGTATTGGTTTTATCAGCTCAATCATGAATTCGTTGTATTCCATTAACTTATGTAAACGTTCAAAGTTATCTCCAACGTTTGTTGCTATCGAAGACTAAGAAATAGTAAAGTTAGGGTTTATGAAAAGTTGCATAAATACAGAATAAACGACCAAAAATCTATGAATCACGCATAGCACGCTCGAGACTTGCTTTAGAAGAAACGCAATCTATTGATTTGGACTAGCTACGTATGCTAGAAAACAGACACGAATATTAAGTGACAGCCTCCATGAATGGAAGGAATCAAATTCTTTTTTATTTGAATTTAATGTGAAAGATAGATCTGAAAGGTATACAAGTATATAAATTTTTTTGGTGGATACATGAATAAAAACTACCTAGCAGAAACAAAATCAAACTATTTTTGTATTTTTATTTATATATATTTATGAATATAGGTAAACTAACAACATTAATATGCACGCCACATATTTAAAACATTATATAAAAAAATATTATTAATTTGTTAAATAAATCTTTAGTGGAATATCTTAGATACATTAATGTTATTAATATGATTGTTAAGAGTTTGGAGTAGTTTATTAGGAGTTCTAAGGATTTAATTACGAGTTCGATTCTTACATGATTGCATGACTGCACATTAGCTAGACTCCTAGATGTCAAATGCAATTGGACTAAGCATTAAGTGATTAGAGTTCAAGTTAAGCTAATAGTTCTAGAATAATTAGAGTTAAAATAATAGTTGTATCTAATAATTGATGGAGTTAAGCTCGTAGTTGTATCTAATAAGTTTTTTTTTTTGAAATTACTAATTATTGATTTTGGAGTGACAACCATAGAATCAATCTGGACACAAAACTTGTCTCATTCCTCGTTTAATCTTGGACAACGCCCATAGAATCAATCTGGACACAAAACTTGTCTCATTCCTCGTTTAATCTTGGACAACGCCCATAGAATCAATTTGGACAATACACTTGTCTCATTTTGGTCTATAGATGAAAAAGAATAGATGGTAGTCCACCCCAAAATTCTAACATCTATATGCCTATGTGCCTAAATATCGATTATATCCTATTATTCAGATAATATCATATTTTTCTCCAGTGCGTGAGAGCGATCATGGCACTCTTGGAAAACAGATAGCACCTTCACGCGAAGAGATGGAGCAGCTTTGATGGTGGGAGCTTCTGCGAAGATATGCCATTGCGTGCTGGAGCGCTTTAGATCTGGTTTTATATTTTGAGCATGAAATAAGTCGGCAGCGGTTTGTCCATCTTGAGCTTATGAGTAGGTATTTTGATCTAGGGTTGTCGGTGGTGAATGATCCGCTTAAGATAATAATGTCCTATGGGTATATGAAGATTGTATACAAGTTGGCAATGTAGACAAATAAATCTAAAAATGAGATTTAACGATAATAAAAAATGGAAGTGGCACTCTCCTTAAACCTCCTAAGATCCTAATCTTTTTTTTGGGAATTGTTTCCTTAAAAATTCAAATATTTTCAGAACCTCTTAATGTACCAAAGAACAAGATCTGCAACATCTCTAAGATATAACTCTAGTAACATATAAATAATTTGGTTCAAAATATGAAAACATAATTTATAACATTGGATATAATGTCCATCTTCTTAGGAGTCACGATGGCTCACATATTTTGTCGTGTCTTTCTTGTTTGTCGACCTTATACCATTTTTTGTATTATTTCATGTTAATCAAATTGTTGTATCTTTTTTGCTAGTACCTTACCACCATCCTGTAGATTTAGCCTATTTTCCTTTATTTTCTAGATGTAGGATGGTAGTAATCATCAATCAAAATATTGGTTGGAAAACCCAAGGAACTCAATAGGACTTGATCTTGAGATCTCCATAAATTCATGGAAAACCCAAGGAACTCATTATGACTTGATCTCAAGATCTCCATAATTTCATAGCAATGAGAAATATAAATATATGTTGATACTCTATCTAGAACTTGTCACTTTGCTGCAACAAAGCCTGCAATTAAATATAAATATAGAGTGTTTTTCTTGAAGTTTAATTGTCTAAAGAATACAAGTCTAAGAATTATTGATTAATTACCCTTAACTTTAACCAAATTTCTCGTCGCTACAACTTTCTAGAAAGAAATTAGCAATGTCGGGGACATTGCCACTACGTGGCTCTTGTTGTTTTTATGGATTTACCTAAATTTTCAATTTGAGTAAAAGATTTTTGGTTGGAGTATTTTTACATGGTTAAGAACACATGTGAAGATTTTGTATTAACATTTCAACTTATTTTTGATATTTTTTTGAACGCAACTTGGTTAATAAATCCTTCATTATTTTTAACATTTCAATAAACTATTAAACAAACCCTTTGAGCTAATAGACTCACTGTGTGTGCACTAAACGCATTGATGGGGTCAATAATATCTTTCCATTTGAAAGCTGGTATTCAAAAATTGGTAATGGCTATCAATCTTTCAAATATGAATTACAAGTCCTTTTTATTTTTTTCAAAGTTGAGATGACATGTGAATTTCTCTAAGTCCTTTTTATTTTTTTCAAAGTTGAGATGACGTGAATTTCTCTAAGTCCTTTTTTATTTTTTTCAAAGTTGAGATGACATGTAAATTTCTCTAAGTTTTGAGAACTATTATAATTATGAGACCTTTGCTCAATTTGATTCCAAGCATGTAATAACTAGTTGAGGTGTTTTAATTTTATTGTTATAATGATCAATTTTATTTTCTATTTAATAGAAGTGACCTAAATGCTTAATATAGTAAGCATGGGAGAATATTAATTTCCAAATTTCCTAAAGTGATCTAGAAGTGAACCTCCTCTCTTCTATTATAACATACACTTTTTATAGCAATAACGTCGTTGATCGTAATAGCCACTTCCAACTTTGCCACGGTTTCAGCGCCTGAGATGATATAACCATAACCTATGAGGCTAACACATGAAAGAGGCTGAGGTTGTTCTCCCGTAGTTTTCTTCCATGTGTGATGCAACTAGATGTTGACTTGAGCCCCTGCAAACTCTGATAATTCAACCCTCTACAGTGTCCATAATATTGTAATTAATGCTTACCATTGACAACTATGAAATCTCTTCCATGCCATGGCACATAAATTTACAAAGACACCCTTATTTTTGTATTAAACAGAGAATATATATATATGGGTCAGTGCAAGAAGATGATGGACCTTTTTGGCGTGTTAGATGCAATAGAAACTTGAAAAATCAGGAATCCCTCAACTTACTTGGATTTTTTGAGATACTTATGCAAAATATCTTGCATTGAGTAAAAAACATGAAATGTATGAAATTGAATCGCCTTTCCGAATATATAACTTTTATGTATCGAAAATTTGCATAGCTATGTCAAATTTCATTTTTCCTAACAGTCACTTTTTATTTTTCAGGGAAATTATAAGGTATATGTTTTTGTGGGTGCATCCTTTGAGGGCCTAAATGATCAAATCAAGCTACACAAATTGACATCCATGTAGAGAACCCATAGCACTAGTGCGGAATTATTTTTTGAAAATTAAATTAGTAATTTTATAATATTTTTATAATTGTCTAAGTGAGAAAACCTCGAAAATGGTACGTGTTTTGTGGGTGCAGCCTTTGAAGGTCTTAATGCAAAAATCATGAAATGGGGTTTTGATAGAACATAGAGGTTAGTGTCTACTTGTGCACCATACAATTGTTGTTTGAAGTGATCAAGAATTGAAAAAGTTATAAAAGAAACACTACCAGTGTGTTTTTTGAGTTGAGGAGTGCTGAGGGAAGATAAATAAGAAAAAAATAGAAAAAATTATGTATTCTTGTTAAAATTTACATATTTAGAATCTGCAAAAAAAAACATTTCTGTTTCTAAAATCTCATAAAAAATGGAGGAGTGAAGCATAATCAGACGAACCGATAAACATGAGCATATTGAAAATATGGATATAATGCTGAATTTGCCATGGTTTATCATACTCCAAGGCACAGGCATGTTGAATCTGAAGCAAAGTACAATGCAGACACATAGGCATAGGAATTCCACGAAAGCATGGGTGGAGGCTCGGCTTTATCATTTGGAGGGAATAAAAATTTGAATTTAACAATACGTGCACGCGATTTAACACTACAAAACATGTGTGCGTTATGTTCATATAAAACGAGAGCGCGTTATGTTCATATAAATCACGTGCGCGATATGTGAAACCAAAAAAATAGCCCCAACATAATTTTGACATAATTCTTGGGATCATAATGCTTCTATTCTTCAAGTTGGTGTACACTCCACATATAACATAAGGTTTGTAGGTTCATTAATCTAAAATAGATCAAATGGTATCACACAAATGATATAGAATGTGTGTGTATACTATTACTACTAGAAGTATTAGTATTAAACTAGTTACTAATTGTACACTGATTGGTGATGGAGAGAGGGATCTGGTACATAACAATGCCTAGGGATTTCCACTAGTAACCTACCGCAACCTCTTCCATAGCCCTAATGACCTGCTACAATTTTCCAATGCATCATGTCTCCAGTATCATGCCAATAGCGGCAACCTTAGCTCCTTTAATGGTGACATCTGATGCTCCCACAGGTGCTTTATATGATACACAAATAATAAATCGCTCTTGTAGTGAAATAATTCATCATCATCATCATCACCTTCCTCATCATCATCATCACCATCGCCATCATCATTATCCTCATCATCATTATCATCATCCTCATCCTCATCGTCATCATCAGGTTCATCATCACCATAATCATCATCATCAACATGATCATCATCATCACCATCAACATCATGAACATCATCATCACCATCGTCGTCATCATCATCATGAACATCATCCTCATAACCATCATTGTCATCATCATCATCATCCTCCTCGTCATCATCATCACCTTCCTCATCATCAACATCACCATCGCCATCATTATCATCATCAACATCGCCATGATCATCATTATCATCTTCATCATGTCCATCTTCATCATGTCCATCTTCATCATCATCATCTTCACCATCATCACCTTCATCATCACCATCGTCATCATCATCATCATCACCATCGCCATCATTTCCATCATCATCATCACCTTCATCATCCTTATCATAATCATCACCATCAACATCATGAACATCATCATCATCATCCTCATCATCAACACCATCATCTTCATCATCATCATCATCATCACCATCGTCATCATCATCATCATCACCATTGCCATCATTTCCATCATCGGCATCATCATCATCATCACCATCAACATCATGAACATCATCATCATCACCATCATCCTCATCATCATTACCATCAACATCATGAACATCATCATAATTCATCATCATCATCATCATCATCATCATCACCTTCATCATCATCATCAACATTGTGAACATCATCATCCTCATCCTCATCATCATCACCATCAACATCAACAACATCATCCTCATCATTAACATCATGAACATCATGAACATCATCATCATCATCCCCACCATCCTCATCATGAACATCATCATCATCATCATCATCCTCACCATCCTCATCATGAACATCATCATCATCCTCATCATCATCCTCATCATCATCCTCATCATCATCCTCATCATCATCCTCATCATCATCCTCATCATCATCCTCATCATCATCCTCATCATCATCATCACCTTCATCATCGTCATCATCATCATCATCATCATCACCGTCAACATCATGAACATCACCATCCTCATCCTCATCCTCATCCTCATCATCATTCATCATCATCTTCGTCATCACCTTCATCATCGTCATCATCATCATCATCATTCATCATCACCATCAACATCGTGAACATCATCATCGTCATCTTCATCATCATCATCATCCTCATCATCATCACCATCAACATCATCCTCATCATCAACATCATGAACATCATGAACATCCTCATCACCATCAACATCACGAACATCATCATCACCATCCTCATCATCATCATCACCTTGATCATCATCGTCATCCTCATCATCATCATAATCACCATCAACATCATGAACATCATCATCACCTTCCTCATCGTCATCCTCATCCTCATCATCATCATCACCTTGAACACCATGAACATCATGAACATAATCATCATCAACATCATCATCATCCTCACCATCAACATCATGAACATCAACATCATGCTCATCATCATCCTCATCATCATCATCATCATCATCATCAACATCATCAACATCATCATCATCCTCACCATCAACATCATGAACATCAACATCATGCTCATCATCATCCTCATCATCATCATCATCATCATCATCAACATCATCAACATCATCATCATCCTCATCATCGTCATCACCATCAACAACACGAACATCATCATCATCATGCTCATCATCATCCTCATCCTCATCATCGTCATCACCTTTATCATCATCCTCATCCTCACCTTCATCATCATCATCACCATCAACATCATCAACATCATCCTCATCATCACCCTCGCCATCCTCACCTTCATCATCATCAACATCATCAACATCATCATCATCATCATCATCATCATCATCCTCACCTTCATCATCATCATCACCATCAACATCATCAACCTCATCCTCATCATCATCCTCACCATCACCATCAACATCGTGAACACCATCAACATCATCATCATCATCCTCATCATGAACATCATCATCATCATCCTCACCATCAACATCATGAACATCATGCTCATCATCATCCTCAT
>LPNX010330095.1:119420-201154 GCA_001517045.1 Pseudotsuga menziesii
GTTCATTTTCACTAGATTAATGTGTATAAGGTATATGGCCTCCATAATATCATGAAATTTATAATTAATCTCGTTTACCCGTGCACCCACCCCATTTATTAGATTATACAAGTTGATTACATTTAGCCCGCCCTTCGCGGTTAAGTTCAGCGACAAATTTTTGTTGGAGTGTGTGCAACCATTTCAAAAACTCAGGCGGTCATGCTACTCGGTTGAAGGATCAACCAAAGGAAGTGGCAGGTCCAGGTCCTCAGGCGGTCATGCTACTCGGTTGAAGGATCAACCAAAGGAAGTGGCAGGTCCGGGTCCTCAGGCGGTCATGCTACACAGTTGAAGGATCAACCAAAGGAAGTGGCAGGTCCGGGTCCTCAGGCAGTCATGCTACTCGGTTGAAGGATCAACCAAAGGAAGTGGCAGGTTCGGGTCCTTAGGCGGTCATGCTACTCGGTTGATTACGTTTAGCCCGCCCTTCGCGGTTAAATTCAGCGGCAAATTTTTGTTGGAGTGTGTGCAACCATTTAAAAAACTCAGACGGTCATGCTACTCGGTTGAAGGATCAACCAAAGGAAGTGGCAGGTTCGGGTCCTCAAGCGGTCATGCTACTCGGTTGAAGGATCAACCAAAGGAAGTGGCAGGTCCGGGTCCTCAGGCGGTCATGCTACACGGTTGAAGGATCAACCAAAGGAAGTGGCAGGTGCGGGTCCTCAGGCGGTCATGCTACTCGGGTGAAGGATCAACCAAAGGAAGTGGCAGGTGCGGGTCCTCAGGCGGTCATGCTACTCGGGTGAAGGATCAACCAAAGGAAGTGGCAGGTGCGGGTCCTCAGGCGGTCATGCTACTCGGTTGATTACGTTTAGCCCGCCCTTCGCGGTTAAATTCAGCGGCAAATTTTTGTTGGAGTGTGTGCAACCATTTGATAATGGTAATTGTTTTCTTTTTAAAATATTTTTCTTGAGTTCCTATTAATTTTGGTCATTTTTTTTTTAAACAGAAATCACTCATGGAGGGTGGAGATGCTACATTAGTTGAATGTCGTATTTGTCAGGAAGAGGACAGTAAAGAAAATATGGAAAATCCCTGTGCCTATTCTGGCACTTTGAAGGTATGAGGTTTAGGGTTTAGGAGATAGATTAAAGTAGTTTGCATATGTTGTCTCTGGTGAATTGAAAGATTTATCGTTACTGAGTGTTTATTATTGAATTCTCATAGTATGCTCATAGGAGATTCCTAGAGCGTTGGTCCCAGAAAAAAAGAGATTCCATCTCTGAATTGTGCTATCAGGTTTATAGTTTTTAATTGTTGTTCTTACTATTAATATTTACCTTTAAGTCTCAAATTATAAGGCCACTTGTGTGTTGGCTTGGCTCTAGTTAAGCCTTTCACAGTATTAATACCCTTAGGCCTCAAATTATAAGGCCACTTGTGTGTTGGGCATATGTAATGGCTTGAGGGACCACGCATGGCCTATGATCCCCAAACGTGAATGCCACGGATTAAGACCTTATATTTTGTCTATGGACCATGAAATCAGCATTGATAATCATCTATGGCATGATATATCTCAAAATGGAAAGCTTATCTCACTCATAGGATAAATATCCCTATATAAAGCATTTGTGGTTATTTTGGGAACAACACATGCCCCATGAGACCATAGGAAAATGTATTGTTTTAAACCATGTATTTAAACCTTAAATAATGGAATAGATTCAAATAACCATCCATCATGTTTTATATATTGACATAATGGTCGTATCCCACTTTTAGGCCAACAATTCCCTATGTATTAAATTTTGAGTATATTATACAAGTTTATTACGTTTAGCCGTGCACCCACTCAATTTATTGTGGTTGACTAAATCACGTGCGCATTTTTGCTCTACAAATCGCGTGCGCGTTTTTTCTATTCAAATCGCTTGCTCATTTTAGAACTGCAAATCGAATGCGCGTTTTGTAGTTCTCTAACACGTACGCGATTGTTCTTCCTATGCTACATGTTCCATGACATGTCAGGCTGGTGATGAACCATACCAAGTGCTATGTCAGGCTCGGGTTGATGTATTTTTTGGTAGCATGATGTTGTTTTTGAAAACTAGGATTGCATCTTAAAGGTCCATCATCTTCTTGCACTGACCCATATATATATATATATATATATGAATGTCAAACAAACAAAAACTTGGAAGAGGGAGGGAACTGAGGATCTGACAGATGCATGAAGACTCGCAAGAGTAGGAACTGCTGCTGCAATGATGGCAGCTTGTGTGCATGTAGGCAAAGCCATTCTTCTTCAACTAGGCTTGGCTTAGCTAGGCTATGATGATCTGGGATTGATGGTGATCATACCTTTGAATTTGGCCGGTGAATGATATCTATATAGGTACCGTGGTCATATTTTTCTTACTTCTTACTGGGTGATGGGTGATTAATGATATATGGAGGATATCTTAAGAATATTCTATTGTGCGATTAATACAAATTAATTGGAGGTTATTTATTTTGGCATAGAGTTAATCGATAATAAAAAAAATTATACTGGCAACATCCACATTACTAGCAGTATGCAGTGATATGGTTTTATATCAGGTTGATTAGTTTAGAATTTGTTTTTTAATTTTGAATTATGTGTTGTTTAAATTATGTTAGACAGGATTTCTTAATATGAGAGTTTCTTATATTACTAAACTAAATCCAAAATTCTGCTTTCTCTTTCTTCATTCCCAGGGGTCATACAGACGGGATTTCTTGATGTGAGAGTTTCTTGGTACAAGGGAGTTGGCTCAGGGAATTCATTGATCCCTTTGTAATATTAATATAAGACAATAATATAGTAAGCATTACTCAACATGGTTTTAATTGCAGAATTCACATATGCCAACTACAACTACTTTGTTATGAACATGGTTTCAATTACAAAATTCACATATGCCAACAAAGTTTTTCTTTAATTTACTTAGGGGAATAACTCTTTCTTAAAAAAATTATAACAAATTTTTACTATAAGTTCATTACCAAACTAATAAATAATTTACAGATTATTATCATTACTCCTTTTCTTTTGCATAAAATTTTCTATAAATTTACTCAACATAACAACTATTTTTTAAAGAAACTAAAACAATTTTTTTGATAGAAGTTCATAATAAGCTATAACTTTATACTAAAAAAATTCATAATAAAAGTAGAAGACATTACCATTACTCTTCTTCTTTTCTTCCTTTGCATAAAATTTTCTACAAATTTACTTAGCAAGCACAACAATTATTTCTTAAAGAAAAATAAAACAGATTTCTTCTAGTTTTACTTTCAACATTTTTATGTGCTCTCCTTTATAACAATTATTCAATAATGCAGTTTGTTGCTCCAATCACCCCTTTGCATGAATGGTGACATTACAGGACAAAACGGCTCCTAAGCTTCACTTCCAACACTTTTATGTGCTCTTCTTTACAACAATTATTCAATAATGCACATAATAAAAAAACTACTCCCACCCATAACAAGTTCATATTAGAAGTTTCTTTTTCTGGTTAATCATCTGCAGATGTAGATGCCATTCATCAAAATTAGCTCTTGGTCAATTATTACTCAAGTTTTCATTAAAAATTAAATGACGGGAAATACAGAGCTCTACTGCTCATTATTCTTGTTTGACTAATAACCCCTCAATATGCCTTTCACTATAAATAAATTAAAAAAACTAGCTTCAAAGGATCGTGAGATTAGATTAACCTATTGTACCGAAAACCAACAATATTACAACTCTCAAAGATTTAGGAGATGAAATTATCTATCTATGCTTACCCATAATTTTTATTTATAAAGTCCAATCATAGACCGAGGTTTTATGTAATTACATTATGTTAATGTCTTTATAGAAATATCAATAATTTGAGTATGTGTTTTTGCAATATCTTTTTTCATTATTACAAAAATGAGCACGAAACCCCACATTATTCATTTTGATATGGGTAATAGGTTTTTCAATTATATGTAGTATTATTTGTCTTCTTTAATACATTGTCTTTATAGAAATATCAATAAAAATATCAATAAGTTGATTATGTATTTTGCAATCTCTTATTTTCACTATTAAAAAAATAGCATGAAACCTCACATTATTGATTTTGATACGGGTAATAGGGTTTTCAACTATATGTATTATTATTTGGTTTTTTAATACAATGTATTATACATGATTTCATAAAAATAAAATATGATCTCACACATTAAGTTATAAAGAAAAATTACCTCTATATTGGCATAAATATGAAACTACCTCCTAATTTATACAAAAGTATAGAATTGGTCCATATATATGATGAACCACATAAGTGAGAACCAACTTCCTATCATCTCAATCTCTAAACCATTCAAAATCAGTATAATTAACCAAATATGTCACAATCTTACTACAATAATTTATACCAAGTTTTCATGTACCCTTAACATAGAGAACCATCCCAGTTGTTTCCATTAAGTGTCTTTCTTTCAAATATTTCATGAATTTAGAGATCATCGTCATAGTTAAAATGTGAGGAACATTAATTAGGCTACCAAGAAGGCACAAGGAGAAAGGCATAAATGAACTTCAAAGAATCACACCTCTTAATTACTTTTACTATTAATTAATATTATGAAGTAGACAAGATATATTATTTTGTATTGAAATTCTATAATAGATTCAATTCATATTTATGTTTCTAAAATATAGCATCGTCTATTTGCAAAACTGAAATTCCTAGAACAAAATGAAAACTATAAACATTGGTCATTTCAAATGTGTTTATTAATTGTATCTTGAACTCAAGAAATAATTCATCCTTACTTTCAAAAATTAATAATCATAAATATAATTTCACACTGTAAAATTTCACACTATAAAAGTATCATTTCTAATATACAAACAATAAACATTGTCATTTGATTCACACTAATTGAAACCATATTTATGAATTAACATGTTTAGTTCTCAAGAGATAATCATTACAAAACATTCAGGATTATGTCTTATAAGAAATGAAGGAATCCACCTTCTAATATCATATGGATTTCTCGATATAAATATCCTAAAGGAGATCACGATGTAACAAATAGTTGTTGGCATCCATATAATGTACCTGCAATCTAAAATGACTATCAAGTGAAAGAATATCATAATCAAAATTTAGCTTTGCAATTGAGGTAGATATGTTGGTGTGGTTAATACCTTGATGATATATTTTTTGTTATTTTAAAAATGAACCCTATGCTTCTCTACAAGACCTTTAAATGCGAATTTAACCTTTTAAACCAACAAATAATTCATGATGCATTGTTTCCATGTAATTGGGGAACCAAGGGTCATGTTTCACTCTTTATCGAAGAATTGTAATTTTCAACCATTTATGTTGACCATGTGTGTATGCACATATATTATTATTACATTCTTGTTGAATGTATTCCATTCAAGAAGCATTTTAACTTGTTTGATATTGTCTAGTATTTATGGTGTCTATTACATTACTTGCATAAACATTCATAGCATCAATTGTTATGGTGTCTCATCACAAAAGAATAATGTTTTTTTAAAATTTCTTTCTATATAAAATTCATCACAAGTGTCCACATTTCAAATATTACAAGTCCCAACAAATAATTCATAATGCATTATTTCCATGTAATTGGGGAACCAAGGGTCATGTTTTACTCTATCGAAGAATTGTAATTTTCAACCATTTATGTTGACCATGTGTGTATGCACATATATTATTATTACATTCTTGTAGAATGTATTCCATTCAAGAAGCATTTTAACTTGTTTGATATTGTCTAGTATTTATGGTGTCTATTACATTACTTGCATAAACATTCATAGCATCAATTGTTATAGTGTCTCACAAAAGATTAATGTTTTTTGTAAAATTTCTTTCAATATAAAATTCATCACAAGTCTCCACATTTCAAATATTACAATTCTTTTAGCCATAGTTGATTATACTGTAGAAAGTTGACTAGATGAGTTTTTCATCACATGAGTCAATTGTGAAATAAAAAAGAGAGTGAACGTATAAGTCAATGTTGTATACTAGCTAATGATTTATAATTTTTTGGCAAATCAAATCAACGCATTCTTAAATATATAGAAGATGATTTCAAAGAAGAAACACCAAAACATAATATATAATTTTAAAAGGGATACACATGGAGTGAATTGGAAAGTGTAAGAACGAGTGGCTAATAGTATAGAATTCAGGTTACAACTCACTAAATAAATCAAGCTCTTGAGTAGGTATAAGGTTACCAAGCTCTTGAATAGGTATAAGGTTACGAAGGATTATGAAGAAATCACATGGGTTTTTAAAAAGAGATGGATGGAAATGTTTCTAAAGGATATTGTTCATAGGATTGTACATACATTAAATGTTGCACCTAAATATTAGTGTATATGAGGAGAAATTAGAAAGTAATTTATTGATTAAAAAGTGATCAATAAATAATTTGTATATTTAAATTTGTAATAGACATCCTTCCACTATTTAGTGTATGGAAAGAGATCAAACATTGTGGTTTTCAAAACAAATAAGAATAAACATATAGGAAAAAAATTTGGTATAAAGATGGATAAAAAAGAAAAACCACCAAAAATATCGAACTTCAAAATTTAGTGAAGTGGTAGAGCAAGAAATTAAGGGGAATTAGTATAGTCACACAAAACCACACTACCAAGAACCCTTCAAATCAATGAAATATAAAGTTTGGTTTCAAAATAAACAAAAAATGGTAACTATTGGGATTAAGGGGCTATCACAGGTGCTTTGGAATTTAGATTTTGTTTTTGATATAAGTTTGATGAGGTCATGGGAATAATACCTGATTAGTGGGAGATATGGAAATATAGTGATATCAAAACTTGTATATAGTGATATGGAAATATAGTGATATCAAAACTTGTATATAGTGATATCAAAACTTGTATATAGTGATATGGAAATATAGTGATATCATAGTGGCTTAAATTATATATGATAAAAGTTTTACATATATTTATAAATTTTGTAACGTGAATAAATTATATATGATAAAAAATTTACATATATTCATAATTTTTTTAATCTCAATAACTGAATTATAGCCTATCCTCATGTCTCATTTTCCACTCCATTTACTAATGAAGTTGACTGAAATCCATGATGAAAAGCTAGGAAATTCTAGAACAATATGATGAATCCAAGTGAGTATATTGTTATAACTAAATCACTTGTCTAGGTTAGTGTAATGAAATTCTTTTCACCCATTTGTTTTAAGTAGAAGTCATAATTGTTGAGTTTGCAAAGATAATTGCTTTCCTTACATCATGGAGATAATTCATGAAGTAAACTTATGTAGAAAAAATACATTTTGTAAATAGATTTGCTAAGTATCAATTAAATGAGAGACATTTGTGGAAATTAAGACTAGGTGGAATTCTAAAGAGCTTCATGTTGCAACATGAACGAGATACAATCCTTTATAACACCCATGCTAGTGTTCTAGATACTCATAATGTCGGTAAACTACATTAGAAAGGAGTCCTTTATTGTACTCTAAAACGTGTAATATGTGAATAATTATAGAATAATAGAGTAACAATAAATAGAAGAGAAATATAATAATAATAATAATAATTAATTGATAAATAAAAATATAATTTTAAAATTAAATAAAATGGAATTTAAAGAATAAGATAAATAAAAGAAAGTTCTAGAAATTATATAATATTATTTAAAGCAAGTTGAAGAGGTGATAAGGGATAGAAGGTGTTATATGTATTCATTAAGAGTTTGGAAGCTCTAAATTGTATCAATATCAATTAAAGGGTTCCTTGGGATGGAAGTTGTTTTTTATCAATTAAAGGGTTGGTTGGGATGAAAGTTGTTGTTAGCATAAATAAGTGGTTGAAGCATACTCACTATGATTTTAAGTAGGTATGAGTAGGTTTATTAAGAATTTTAGTTTTAAATATACTTAGCATACAATTTTTTCTTTATATTAAAATTATGCACTAAATAGTTAAATAATGTTAATTATGATGAGTTCAATTTGAGAAAATCTAAATGTATATGTTTAATAATATACTTATATATGATGCAATAAATACTTGTATGATGTTAATGATGATGAAATCAATCTTTATAAATGAAAATGTATAATGTTAATGATGATGAGTTCAATTTGTGTAAATGGATATGGTAGATTTAATAATTTAGTAAATGATGCTATAAGTAGTTAATGAGTTCAATTTTTGTAAATGGAGATAGGTAGGTTTAATAATTTTTTCAATAAATAGTTAATGAGTTCAATTTTTTGAAATGGAGAGGGGTAGGTTTAATAATTTTTTCAATTTTTGTAAATAGAGATAGGTAGCTTTATGTAAAAGTTATCGGGTGCATAAACATTTCTTTTTGGTGCTATGGTATCATTCATTCTGTCAATGTAGCGTAAATTGACCTATTAACCTACGATTTAGAAAACATGGGTGGCTTGATTTTAATTTTCACAAAAAATCGTCATTTTTGGAGTGATCTTTCTATTCAATAGCTTTATGTAAAAGCGATGTTTCAGACTTCTTGTTGTTGCGCACTGTCTCGAAATCAGCATAGGGTACGAAACTTTGACAAAACATATGCTCCACGAAAGCTTACACCCATTCGATTTCCGCAATTATAACAAGCTATGAGCTTATGGAAAACAAGAAAAATGTTTAGGATGGACAAACAGAGATAAATCATAAACTAGAGTAGTCGTGTGGTTACATGATCTCATTGTCCTGCGAAAGAAGGGCTTAGCCGTGGGGCCTGGACGGCTATGGAGGATATGATATATTCTGAATACGTTCGAACTCATGGCGAGGGTAGATGGAGAAATATTCCTATAATAAGCGATAGTGGAAACAGTTGCAGATTGCGGTGGCTGAATTATCTTAGTCCCGACATTAAACGTGGAAACATTTCTCACGAAGAGGAGGACCTCATTTCTCGGTTGCATCGCCTTCTTGGCAATCGGTATGTGGAGAATTACTGGAGACGCGCGAATTTATTAATGCACCATAATTTATCGATTCCTTATGAAATTATTAATGCAATGTATGTGCAGGTGGTCTCTCGTCCATATCAGCACGAAGCTGCTCCTGTCAATAGACGAATGTCAACACAAGACCTTGCAGAATTTGAGCAGAACCTCAGAATCTTCAGTTCCCGTAAAAACTCATGTGTTCAAAGCAACCGCCGTGAAAATAACATCGGCCGTGAGGCACTGCGAAATGGTCAGACCAAACGGCTATAACAGTGATCGTTGCGTAATCGTACATCAGATGAGGCCTTCAAATTGTGTACTGTCAAAGAAAATAGGAAATCCTCATTGCGCAACTTACTTGTGAACGATTCGATCAGAAACGAAGAATCCGAATGCTTTGCTTTGGAGGAAACAGCACAGACAATTTCTACGTCTTCTATGTTGAGTTTAGCGGACCAGCAATCTCCTGATTGCAGTCATTTCAGGGGAGATGCAGCTACTTTTGCCGAGAATTTATTGTATTTGAGCGAGCTATCCTCTACAGAGTGCAATCTGCTCGCTTCTGCGTCCGAATGTTTGAGTAAGTTTGTATCTGAAGACATCTACAGTGAAATGGAAGAACTCTACGATAACGCAAAACGCTTAGATTGGATTCATGAATTCGATCATTTGGAGAATGGGAGCCTGTTGGAATCTGAAAAGGAATGGGAGTGAAGATATGTGCGAAACTTGGTCTGGAAGACCGTAAATAAATGCTGTGTCAGAAAATGTAGTCAATTAAATTTCAGTAATGTTGTATATTTTTCGCACACGCTGTAGTGTCGCAGATATGGCTGAGAGGATTTCGATGAGAAACTTTCACCCAAGCTTTGTTGACGTATCTACAAGCATATATATAGCCGAGGTTTTAAAAAAAAATTGCCATAGTGAAGCATATCATTCCAATGTTATTTGAATCGATTTGAGTTTCATAACGGAGGTGGGAACCGAAGCGACATTGGGATTTATAGAAACATTATGTTGTAACTTTTGAATGTGTCTCCGAAACTAATGTCAAGGTAGTTGCATCGTTTTCTTTTCTCTGTTTTCCAAGCTGAATGATAAGGTTTAGGGTTTATAAATTAAACCAATAATATGTAATGTTGGTTCTTCAAAAAATTATATATTTTAATATATATATAAATTTTTTAATATATATATAGAGGGGTTTATATATCTTAGAAATTTGTGTAGATTACCACAATGAGATAAGTGTACGGTTTACATTGATTTTATGGACTTAGTCCAAAATTTATAATTAAGAATTTAAAAAAAATAAAAAATTATTTCTCTTTATTATACTTGGTTGGAAAAATTAAACTTGAACTTCAACTATTTGATTACTAGATACAACTATTTGATTATTAGATATAACTATCAAGTTAAATTAATTGATGATACAATTATTAGGTTAACTTCAACTCTAACTCCAATCACCACTATTACTTGAGGTGCAATTGTTAAATATTAGATACAACAATTAGCTTAACTCCAACTATTCTACAACTCTTTGCTTAACTTCAACTCTAATGGCTTAAGTCTTAGTGGAACTCCATTTGGCAAGTAGAAGTCTAGATAATGTGCAGTGGAACTCCTTGAACTACTAAAAAAATCTATAGAACTCTTAATAAACTCCTCAAAACTCTTACTAAACTTCTCTATCTAGGAGTGGACCATCTAACTAGTATGACAAGTAGAAGTGTAGATAATGTGGAGTGGAACTCCTAAAAAAATATATAGAACTCCTAAAAAAATCTATAGAATTCTTAATAAACTCCACACGGAAGTTGAGGGACCTCTTAGACGCAATGGTGGGGTGAAGTCATTCACTCTTGATCCAAAAAAAAGAAGTCATCCCAAGCAATCCCGAATCTGCCAAGCCTAGTCCCAAGGCTACCAACAGGCATGCCAATTAGGATAGTAAACCAAATCGCGTCTGCGTTTTATTTAAGCAAATCGTGCCTCCGTTTTATTCAAGAAAATCGAGCCTTCGTTTTAGTGAACAAAATCGCACGCGCATTTTGGAAAGCTTGTTTTTTTTATAAATAGGTCGAGCGCGTCTTTTTTGCCACATCGCATTGCTATTGGACTTCTTTGGAGCAAATATTGACTGGGTGAACGCGTTTTTGGGTGTGCCAAAGCCATCCATCTCCAGCTTTGGGTCCACCTCCAGTTACTGAGCTATTTTCCTCGTTTCTTTTCATGTTTTTTCTCTTTGTTCATCAATTTATTTGCCCTAAATTGAAAAATTAAGCCAGAATAAATTACATTATGCCCAATGGAAACAAAAACACCAATGGAATTGGCCAATAGAAACAAGAACCCCAATGTAATTGGCCAATAGAAACCAATTCCCTAATTTAATCATAAAAATTAAATAATTTTGATTATTTACCTAAATTCATACCCAAAATTCCCATGCCCAATGGAAACCAAAACCCAAATTAACTCAAAAAACAAATGAATTTCACTATTTCCATATGCATATTCACAAGGATCCTTGTGAATCCATACCAAAATCCCCAAAATCCACAAATATGCAAAGTTTGTGAAGCACATTGCAAGTTTGCATAAGTAATTTACATGCCCAATGTAAACCAAAACCCCAATTAACTCATAAAAAACAAATGAACTTGACTATTTGCATATATTTATATTTGCAAGCATCATTGTGAATCCAAACCAAAATTAACAAATATGCAAAGTTTGTCGATTATGTTGCAAGCTTGCATACAACTAAAAAAAAAATCAAGAATAATTCATATATTCCCCTAAAATACATAAACAAACATGGTAAATCCCTTGCCTCTATCTGAAATATCGAAGTTGCTCTTCAAAGAACATCAATAAACACCTTATAGTTTTGATGAAACTTCCCAATCCAAGTGTTAAAATAAGGTATAGAAGCTTCCCATGCTTTTAACAAATATTTCATCTTGAACAAACGGTACTTTTTGGTTAAAGTAAAGACAACAAAGTTCAAAAATAGAGTCTATGAACATGAAGATACATAGTTAGGTTGATGTATTTGATTGAATATGCCAATTACATACTATCATACATGATATAATCCAGTGGAACCCTTGCAATCATAAAATCCATAAAGATCTGATACATAGACTTTCGAGTCCAAAAAAAATCACACTACAACAAATAATTACATATCTAACAAAATCGTTGCCTATACTGGGATTTTATTCATCAACACATTATGCCACATATTCTAGGGTCTAGTCGTTGTCTCTAACCACACTCTAGGAGCTGATCCTGCAAACGCAATAGTCAGCACCTCACAATTTCGACGAAATTTCATAATCCAAGCCTTAAAATAAGCTAGAGGAGCTTTGCAATCAGCATATGCACTCAAGACACTTTATGTACACATGCACACTTAAAAATTTGAATTAATGCTTGACTTTAGGACATAAATATGAAATGAAAAAATGTTAAATGTTTATTCTTTACTGTAAAATTCAAGATCAATTTTTAAATTTACATGATAAATTTAGTTTATATGTTGTTATTTGTCGTACATTAGTTATACAGTTTTTAGTGCTTAGATATGTCATTATATCATGTGTTTATATTTCAAATGATATTTTATTTGTATTTATGATTGCAGTGGCTACTATGGATAACAATGCGGAGATAATGAGGGTTATTGCCCATTTGAGAGAGATTTCTGCTTCGAGGGGTGGAGATGAACTCTGCCACTCCTTGTGAGATTATTTGTTGTCTATTGTTGATACGATCGCAAGATCAAATGATGCTTTGTATAGAATCCCATATTACAGGGAGAGGAAAAGACAACAATATATTGATGGGTTAAGTTACAACGAGGTAAAAAAGCTCAAACTAACAAAACAACACATCTATTCATTGTTTAGATTTCCTGGGATGGATGACATTCGGGAGATCAACAGGCCACATATTTATATTGAGTGGTGCACCTTTCCACCCATAAGAGACAATTGGATGGATAGGTGGTACATGGTTTTTGACATTCCCCCTCATAACAATAGGGAAATACCATTGTACTTCATCCGAAAATTGTATGCATAGTTTGTGATGGGGAAACATGTCAACTATTTTTACATGTTGGGATTCCAGGGAGTTGGTAGGGGGATGCCCCAACACCGACCCAATGATAAGCATAGAGATTCCAATCCATAGATACCCGCACCCCATGCCCAGCTACCGAGGGCAGACATCCCTCCTGCAAATGACATGGTTTCATAGACATAGGAGGAATTTTTTACTCTAGTTGAGATGGTCTCTCAACACATGACCACTATTGACCAGAGTGCGCCCTTTTCCTCTGTTGGTGTACAACCACCAGCTTTTGGTGGTGGAGGGACATCTATTGGTGGGGATAGACCGACATCCCATGTGCCTTAGAGCGAGCCACACGTCTGCACATCGTGTACGAGAACCTGTTATGGTCTTGAACCAAGACATAGTACCACTAGGATGAATGGTGGCCAGGTAAGGAAATTGTTTTAAAACTTTGTTATTGTTCAATTTTTTATTTTTCCATACTATATGTAACATATTAAAATATTCGTAATATATGCAATATTTACTCTTGCAGGAGATTGATGCCTCTCACGTGGGTGGTACTGCACTCGATGTGGTTGTGCTCGAGGCCCAAACAACCACCATTGAGGTAATATTTAAACATTTGTCATTTTGTTATTACATATAATTTTGTTAATGCATGTGTTAGTCATGATTAATTTATTAAATTCTCTAATATTTACAATTTTTGAAGTTGCAAGAAACCCACTTAGAACATGATGTTGGAGACGTTGATATCAATGACATAATCCAAGGTGGGATTTACGATTACTTGAAGAATGTAAGTACATGGGTTATGGCTGAATCTTGTTCGAATTATTTAAATTTCTTACTGTGCACTCCTTTATAGATCACTAATATTTATAAATTTTAAACATGCAGATGCTATTAGAATCTAAAGAGGGGCAAGAAATTGATGGAAGTGGTCACTCCCATGGGGGGAGATATGTCCCAGCCAGGGGTAAGTATATTACAACATGTTAGTTTTTCAGTACATATTATTCCATCCATTCAAATCCATGTCTAACTATGATAACAGTTTATTACTACAGACATCATCGCAGATCCCTGCACCGCCTCTTTGGTTTTGATCTCCCTGTAGTCCAAACATAGATAAGCGAGTTGTTTACACTAGATGACCCACTTTCTTGAACAGAGCGGGTGTGCATGAGGATCAACCTACTCATCCCATGGTAATGTACACACTTCCAATGGCAGTTGTTGGTTAGCTATGAATTCACTTCACAAGTGGTTTTTCTTAATGTTATTTTCGCATGTTTACAGCATAAGGATGTAGAGTCATCCTTGCCATACCTTAGTGGGATTGTTGATGCTGCGGTCAATGTTGCATCTACAATAGGGATAAGTCACACTGAGGTACATCTACTTGAATATTTGTAATTATACATTTCATTTGTATTGTTTATGGACATGCACGTTGTCTAACTATTTTATCATTTGGTGAATGCAGCCACACCCTGGTCCATTAGTGCACACAATTGAGGTTGATGTTCAACCTACGAATCCTCTTATTATTGAAGAGTCCCAACGTAATCCCCTAGAAATGGTTTTTTCGGTGAGATGTTCATTTTTTACATAATTGATTGGTACTTTCTCATTCATGTATATGTTGATAATTCTTGAGATTTTTTTTATTCGCAGAGAAGCATTGCAGAGAGACTCTTTGCAAGGAGGAGGACACCAGAGGCACGTATACCCTCAACACTAGAGGAACCTATACCCTCGACGGATGCAGTGAGTCTTTGTTTTATTTACAATTGAGTGATATTTTAAATTTTCAAACTTTGCTATTGCTGGACAATACTAGTTTAGTTACCTGATTAAGAAATATTGTCATTGATTTGGAGTCACCAGAGATGCACAGTGGCCGTAAACAAAGCTGAAAAGCATCACGGTCCAGAAAAAAGAAGAGAAAGTTAGATTTTTGATGTGTTAGTCGAGGACCAATATGCATTTTTATGTACAATCCAGAGTTAGAGTATGGGGGTGCGGTCCAAGACAGATGTACTTTTGTTTCAACATGTACATCAAATATGTTTTTGATACATGTACATTGAGAGGCCATAGATGGGTCTTCTATTTAAGTATTATAACTTTCATGATATAAAAAATATTTCATATCAAGGCTCTTGAGATCTTCATGGTTCAGTCTTTTAAGTGCGATTATACACGTGTGGCCAATAATGTTTCTATGTGTACTATTCCCAATTTTTTATAGATTTTACGATTGCATGGAGATATCAGTTATAAATTTGAGAACAATGCACAATTACAATATTACGTAATGATAAAAATGTACATTTTAATTGTTTTTTACCATGATCCAATTGCATATACAATGTTATATTAACAATGTAAAATTGTATTCGCAAAGATGGAACATAACTAATACACATAAACACCGAGCACAACTAAGCAACTGATCCAACTTGGTGGAATACAAAAGCACCTTACCCACATAACAACCTAACAAACTTTTAAAGGATGCACGAAGTTGACACACCTAAGTTATGCACCTGTGTGGTCTACACAAATAAAATTAGTGTTTGGCATGATGTCTTTCATCTAACTAATACATGGGATACACATCAAACCTAAAAGTATACGAGTATTATAAGGTTGATTCAAAATAATGGTTTTGACTATATCCTACAAATTATGTATGTCCTGCACATTATTTTATCATTTTGTTAATGTACATGCCATTTGATGAATGGCCTTGAGTAACAACTTTGAAAGAGATGAAAGTTATGTGTGATTTTATTATAGTTTAAATTGATTAGAGAAGCACTATTCTGAATCTTGTCTTATAAATTCATGTTTATGGAGTATTATTCGAAGCATTCGTAGTGTGAAGATATATATATTTTGTAATAATGGCGTAATAGGTTGGCCACTTGTTTCTAAACATTAACATGTTCCATTACATGGTTACTGACATAATGGCATTGTCTCTTCCTTCATTTCATCGTACAAATGCTCACATCTCTTGGATGAGGGGAATATCTACAATCACCTTCAAGCTGACCTTTATGTGCAAAAATTTCACATTCACCTACTGAGCAAAACCCTAGTTTCCTAAATTGACAAAAAAAAATATCCCTTTTCCATGGACCCAGAGTAAAGGGCCACTCTAGCACTATCCCAATGTCCTGAATCCAACGGAGCTGATGGTTCATCGATCCGAGAAACAATCATCAATCTATGGAACGTTGAATCCCACCTCCTATAGGCTTTTAAGGACACCTCTTGAATCCCTAACTGGGGCACTGAATGGAAACTGTGCATCAAAATGGATTTCAATGGGTCATGCAAGTGTGTTTAGGCAGGTTCCATGTGGGAATGCTAGACACACATTCGTGTTCAAGGAATTTACAACGCTGACCCCTATGTGTAGAAATTGGACAATCACTTACTGAACAAAACCCTAGTTTCAAAAATTGACTGAAAAAATTATCCCTTGTCCATGGACCCAAATTAGAGGGCCACACTAGCATTATCTCGATGTCCTGAATCAAATGGAGCTGATGGTTTTTTGATTCGAGCAATGGTCATGATTCTATGGCACGTTGAATCCGACCTCCTAGGGGCTTTCATGAACACCTCTTGAATCCCTACCCAAGGCATAGAATGGAAACACTGCATCAAAAAAGGATTTTGGTGGGTCGTACAAGCGTGTTTAGGCATGTGTCATGTGGGAATTCTAGCCACACCTTCACGGTCGAGCAATATGTGAATCACAAAAAATTCACATTCACTTACTCAGCAAAACCCTAGTTTCCAAAATTGACCAAAAAAATGTCTCTTATCCATGGAACCAGATTAGAGGGCCACCCTAGCACTATTCCAATGTCCTGAATCCAATGGATATGACGGTTCGATGATCCAAGCAATGATCATGATTCTATGGCACGTTGAATCCCACCTCCCACAAGCTTTCACGGACACCTAATAAATCCCTTCCGAGGCCATAGAATGGAAATAGTGCATCAAAAAGGGCTTATGGTGGGTTGTGCAAGTGTGTTTATACATTTGTTATGTGGGAACGCTAGCCACACCTTCATGGTCAAGGAATATGTGAATTTGACCCCCATGTGCAAAAATTTCGTATTCACTTACTCAGCAAAACCCTAGTTTCCAAAATTGAGCAAAAAAATGCTCTCTTATCCATGGAATCGAATTAGAGGACCTCTCTAACACTATCTTGATGTCCTGAATCCAACAGAGCTGATGGTTTGTCGATCTTTGCAATGGTCATGATTTTATGGCACATTGAATTTCTCCTCCTACAAGCTTTCAGGGACACCTGTTGAATCCATACCTCGGGCATATAATGGGAACTGTGCATCAAAAATGGCTTCTGTGGATCGTCCAATTGTTTTTATGCATGTCTTATGTGGGAATGCTAGCCACACCTTCATGGTCAAGTAATATGCGACTTTGACCCCCATGTAAAAAAATTTCACATTCGCGTACCGAGCAAAACCCTAGTTTCCAAAATTGACCAAAAAAATGGTCTCTTCTCCATGGAACTAAATTAGAGTGCCTTCCTAGCACTATCCTGATTTCCTAAATCCAATGGATATGACAGTTCGTCAATCTGAGCAATGGTCATGATTCTATGGCACATTGAATCCCACCTCCTACAGGCTTTCATGGACACTTGTTGAATCCCTACCCGGGGAATAGAATGGAAACCGTGCATCAAAAAGGGCTTTCGGTGGGTCATGCAAGAGTGTTTAGGCATGTGTTAAGTGGGATGTCCTGAATATAACTGAGCCAACGGTTTGTTGATCCGATCAACGAACATCACTCTATCGTACGTTGATGCCCACCTCCTACAAGCTTTCAGGGACACCTGTTGAATCCATTGTAGAAGTCTATTGAATTTATCAATATATTAAGCATTCAATGTATCAAACTGTAAAGAATCAATGAGACCATGAAACCAAAATATCTTACAACCACCTACCTGACTACCTACTTATGGTCATTCGACGAGACCATCGGGATCACCTCTAATAACAGCATTATCCTTTAGCCTCTCATGCTCAGAGTAAGGAAACAAGTATCGTGACTTTGATGAGTTATTGTTTGGCATTGTTTGCAGCTGGAGGTTTGTGCCAATAACTAAGTTTGTATAATGGTAGACAATTTGACCTGGTCTATAATCTTCAAATACATAACCTTTTTTCTTTCGTGCATGGGAAACCTGTGTCAAATATTCCCCTTTGATAACCATTGACCATAATGGAAAACCATTTCCCTCAGAGTCGCTTAATGAGACAATGAGGGTCTGCTTCCCATCCAAGCAACATGTTAGCCAGTAGTCAGTGTGCCATTCATTGTCTCTTTGGGAAACCACTACGTATATGTGCCCTACATAAAATAAAGTGCAAACCTAAGAGTCAGCTAACTAAACACAACTAGTCGTCAAACATTTCAAAGTGATCAACATAATAGTCGAACCTTGTTGTATGAGATATGAAATGTGGTCATAGTCATGTGAAATACTTGGCTGACCCTCCTCCAACTAGGATAATTCTAAAGTTATTTGTCATACAATGGGGAGTGATACATGATCCCAGCTATCAACCCAATCTTTGGATTCACAGTTGTCCCATTCACCACTGCTACATGGATAACAAAAACAAGAGAGTTTTCTTGTCCACATTTCAACTATAGCATTGTTTGACGTCCTAACTGAATGGAATGCATGAGTTCCTTGGACGTTCTTGCACTCATATAGGTGTGATCAATCTACGTCGACCACCTCCCAAAAATATCTATGTACATGTGCTTTTTCAGATGATTGGTCTTCTTGCCTTCTAGCTCCCTACCCCATCACTAAAGAACACCATGCAACAATAGTCTTTGCATCTTGGATGAGCGAAATAGTTGTGAATTTCATCTCTTGCCCACGTAATGCAGTCTTGATGCATGCACCTGCTCCATCATGTTCCCCTTTTCCATGTTTGTTCTCAATATAGTTCCAAATATGTGGCACCTTGTGCCTCTTGTGGAGAATACACAACCATTGGAAGATAGGGGAATTTTTTAATTGCCCCACACAACCATCAGACCAAATCTAATGTTGTTCCATCTGTATATTGTTATCGTCCAAGTGTTTGTAGAATAATTGAAAGCTATCTTGTACAAAATCCAAGTCATGACACCTGTCATCAGTTATGTAAAAGTGATACTCCTTCAATATAACCATGTTCTCTTCAGTACTATCTGCCCCATGTCTATAGGTGATATGGACCATTATGCTGCCCTGATTTGATTGATAATATTGACTCGAAATCTCATCCATTGTTGAAGAGTGTAGTTTTCTGCAAAATCGACCACTGATAATATAGTTCCCATAGGAAATGTATCCCTGCATGCTCTAAACTGCTCATCTTGCAAATGAGACACATGTACATGCTTTACATACTGTTGTGTCTTTTCAAAGAATTCCTCTATGGAATTGCATACCAATACCTCGTAGATCAACACTAAAGATGTACAGATCAATACGTTGTTACATATATGAAGTAGCAATATATATCAATAGGAAAAAATACTATTCACGAACTCGTTTCTAACCTAGGAGGTGACCAATTGTATTTTTTTCCTTTCATTCCATCCATTGATATCATACATGACATATTTGAATGGCTGCAAGTTGACTTAATGTCTCCCAATTTCATGCTCATCGGAGACTTGTATGCATTTTCCAAAAATTCCATTCCACCACACCTTGAGCATGTACCATCTACGCAAGGCCTTTGATAAAATGTGCAACCTTCTGTCCTTCTACACAAGTTGCTATGGATAAACTCTCTAGATGATGTTGGTGGCAATGTAGTTGAGCATTCTTGCACAAGAGTGTTATGAAAAACATGGAATATATGTATATATGTGTCATAATAATAAGCATACTGAATGTGATATTGACAACAACATGTGTTACGAGTTGTGTTTATTTTAACATACCATGGTTTGCATTTCTCGAAGGATCTTTGGCCTAAGTTAAGTTCATTATGTTCATGCCTAAACCTCTCATATAATTCTGTTTGTGTCATGTCAAGAAAATGTTTAAAGTGGGGCTCATGATCCCTTGAACCATTCTCTAATTCAGTACATCTTTTTGGTTGGATGAAGGTCTACTATTGTCATGCCAAAAATCTTACACCAGTCCCTTTACCACATCAATGAGCTTCATATCGGAGTGTGGAAACTTGCCAACGAAGGACCAAACATCTATTTCACCAGAGTCAAGATGTTCTCTTCTAGAAAAATACCTACGGAGTGCTTTGATATGCAATCCTACAAGTTTGGATGTAGGCTTAAGAAGGTGAAGGGCCCTGGTGCTTTTGTTCATGATTGATTCTGAAAACACATGGCCAGCTGCATTGCAATCCTTTGAACGAGATTTCTTTCCATTATTACTAAATGCATCTACCAAACTTTTGACAACATAAGAACTTGGTTCAAAATTGTTTATCATCTTTATCCTTAAGTTTTTCCTAACAACAGTCATAGACCTAGATTTTAACAAGGATATAAATAATTTACATCTATCTCCATCACATTTAGAATCAAAATAGTTGACAAGTATATGTCGATCTTGATATGCAATACTGCGTTTAGACAATGTAAAGTTCAAGAAAACCAATGAGACTTTCATCGATTTGTATATGTTTTGGAGCTCTTCGGAGTGAAGTTGCTAATGGAGGTAGGGAGGTTGGAATTGTACCTTGTACCATATCACCCAGTCGGTCTGGCATTTGAACATGAGCTTCAGGTCCTTCCATGTATTCCTAACGGTCGGATGGTTGCAATTGGAAATCTTGTTGAGTGGTATGAACAACATTGTCTTCTTCGAGCATACCTTCGGCATCCAATGTCTCTCTAACTTTGTCACTTGTATACCCACATTCAATTAAATCTGCAAAGGTTTCAAGTGGCCTTGATTTGCACCTACGTTTTACTCCTTGATCAATGCCATACAGTGCTCATTCTTCTACTGATATGGTGACCAAGACCCCTCAAGTGAATTCTTTTCTCTTTCTTGATGTTGATTGGTAGGAATAACTTTGGCATCCTCAACAACCGGAATTGGTTGAGTGTCCAGAGACCGTCTTCGATTGGTCATGTCATTTCTTTTCTTCTCTCTAATTTCTTCAAGGATTTCATTGGGTATTTGCTTCCTTGCTGATTTTCTTGCTTGATTGCGTGAGTTTCCCATGACCACAATGATCAATGATATATATGGTTTCCTTTTCTAGCTCCTCAATGGGAAACTACCCAGGCTTGGATTCTTTCTTGCTCAATTGTGTCTAGATACTCAAGATAGGGGGAAGATTGGGAAGAATGTTTTCTTTTGCTAGCTCCTTAATTCCAAGAAAAACAATGGTAGAGATGCTCTATAATGCTCCTCAATGGGAAATTCCCCAAGCTTGGTAAATATCTTGAGCAATTGTGTCCACATACTCTTCAGCTAGGTGGAAGATTGGGAAGAATACATTTCCTTTGCTAGCTCCTCAATTCCAAGAAAAACAATGGTAGAAATGCTGTATGGTGCTCATCAATGGGAAATTCTCCAAAAATGGTTTCTTTCTTGCTCAATTGTGTCTACATAATCCACCATAGTGACCAAGTTAATATTGCCTTTGCTAGCTCCTCAATTGCAAGACAAACAATGGTGGAGATGCTTTATGTGGATCCTTGCTCAATTAATGGATTCTTTCTTTCTCAATTCATTCTTTATTTCTTGCTCCTCAATGTATACCATGCTCCAAGCAAAACTTAGAAACTTGTGGTGGAGATGCTTGATTCACAAAACAAGATTGTGTGAAAATATGGTGAAGAAGATAATGTCCACGCACTATCTGGAACTTGAATTTGCGCACAGATTGTCAAACCTGTGAAAATGTGTTTAGAGTGTTTCTCGGACAACGACTGCTACTGTTTATACAAAGGATAAACATGAACGCATTATTGTTAATAAAAACGGGGGCATGTTTTGGATACATAAAATGCGTGCGCGTTTTACTCTAATAGAATTTTGGAGCATTTAAGAAGGTAGTTGCACGGCTAGGGGATCATTCAAGGTTTAGAGGGAATTAAAAAGCACTCCCTTAGTCTTTGTGCCTTAACATCCCCCCTTTCTTCAACCTAACTATATTGTTTTAGAACTCTAGGGGTGTGTAATAAGGGGATACATGGGGATATGTTTGTGTGTGTGAGATAGGTTAGGGGGTGTTAGTGGTAATGGGAGACATATGAATGCGTGTGTGTGTGTCAGAGAGATAGGTTAAGGGGTGCTAGTGGTAAAGTTTGACACAGGGATTTGTGTGTGTGTGCCAGAGAGATAGGGTACAGGGTGCTAGTGGTAAGGTCTGACATAGGGATTTGTGTGTGTGTATGATGATGATGATGATGACGATGACAATGATGGTGATGATGATGTTGATGATGTTGATGTTGATGATGATGATCATGTTATGATGATCAGTTATGAAAATTTTTATGGTGGTGATGATGATGAAGATGAAGATGAGGATGTTTATGATGATGATGATGATGAGGATGATGATCATAACGATGATGTTGATGATGATGATGGTGATGATGATGATGATGATGATGATGATGATGATGATGATGTTTATGTTGATGATGATGATCATGTTGATGATGATGATGATGATGATGATGATGATGAAGATGTTTATGATGATGAGGAGCAGGAGGATGAGGATGATGACGATGGTGATGATGATTTTGATGATGATGATCATGTTGATGATGATGATGACGATGGTGATGATGATGGTGACGATGGTGATGATGATGATGATGATGATGATGGTGATGATGATGTTGATGTTGATGATGATGATCATGTTGATGATGATGATGATGATGTTTATGATGATGATGAGGATGAGGATGAGGATGGTGCGATGGTGATAATGATGGTGATGATGATGATGATGATGATGATGATGTTGATGATGTTGATGATGGTGATGGTGATGTTGATGATGGTGATGTTGATGTTGATGATGTTGAAGTTGATGATGATGATCGTGTTGCTATGGATATGTAATTTATTTTATTTTATTTAAGTGGATATGTAATTTATATTTCTCATTTTTTATTTTTGCACCGAAATAATTGAGGTGCTCTCCAGCCCAATATGGGGGAGATCCTCTCACGTTAGTCACGTTATGCTAGCCGACATAAATGAAAAATATTAAAAAATAAAAAATGAGAAATATAAATTACATATCCACTTCAATAAAATAAAATAAATTAAAGATCCCTTTGGGTGCTTGATAAATCCAAGCTTAAAATGATTTTTTACTAATTTACTAAATTTGTTCTTTAGAAAAATGATCATTTGTATTTTTTCATGTTCTTTTTCAAGTTCATTTGTCTTTTTATTCTCTCTAATATATATTAACTATTAGTGATTAATGAAAAAGCTAAACTCTTTTTTAAAAGATATTCAACCTTCTTACAAGATTCTATCCTTTTTATTTTATTCATTTTGAATTACTTTTAAAATAATTTAAATTAACTAACTTTCTTTATAATTCACCATAGTAACAATAAAACATTTTTTTATAATAAAATTTAGATATATTTTGGTGTGGCTTTAAAGTAGAATTTAGATATATTTAATTATGGCTTATTGATTAGAATAAAGGAGTGTCATCCAAATAACATTGATGAGATCAATTTGTGTTTAATCTAACACTACACCAACAAGTCTATTAAAACAAAAAAGAATATAGAGAAAAACATGCCCCCTAATTTATCAAATAATAAAACTAAATGAAAAGTAATTAAAAGATCTATGTTATACGTGGTTTTACCAAACACCAAAGGGATCAAAATGTTTGAGGTGTAATTTTTTTATGAACATTTAAAAATTTAAGATAATAAAAACATACACCTAAAGAAATTGGATCCTTCTCAGTGCTTTCTAGATCCAAATTTAAGATGGATCTATGCTAGTTTAACTATAATATAATATCATATATGTTTTACAAGTGGCTTTTTGAATTTTTGAGCTCCACAAATGGTCGGTGGATGGTTGAAGGTTTCTCAAAGTCTTTGTAGGTTGGCGGAGCCCCATCAGCAAAAATCGAGATGGTTCCTACTCCTCGTCGGGGGGAGAGGGACCGCGGGAGCTTGAAAGATGTGGAGGTAGAGCCAGCCACAGTGGGATTAGATAACGACAAAGGAAAAATAGTATTCAATGCCCAGACAAATGCCAAATATGGGGAAGGGTGCAATGGAACAAGAAAAGAGGAAGTCATTAACCAGGGTACAAGAAGGATGGGATAGTATGTCCTAAAATCCAACATGGTCCCATGACTACAGATCAAGCTAGACAGAGTCAGGGATGAAATTCAATATATGAAGGAAAGGGCCCTCATACGCAAATTCGTGGGGATCTGGCCCACAGAAAAGATGTCGGTGGGATGGATAAAATGAACATGGAAACCCCAAGGCCACTATGACCTCCAGCTGGGAGCTAAAGGCTTCTTTACTATCATTTTCTTCAATGAAGAGGATAGAACTAAGATCTTCGAGAATGGCCCCTACTTTTTCAACTCGGTAGGTCTTTTCTTGAGACCCTGGAAAGAGAAATTTGACCCAAATAAAGAAAATATGACTATCGCTCCAGTATGGATAAGAATGTACTCCCTACCTTCGGAATATTGGAAGGAAGAAATTCTTATAGACATAGGGAACACTCTGGGGACCTTCATGAAAGTCTCTAAACAAACAAGACAAAGGAAATACATCGCGTTCGCCAGGATCTGCATCTACCTGGACATCTCAAGGGATATACCTGATGGAATATAGCTAACATGGGAAGATGAGGAATGGTTTCAAGTCATAGACTATGAGCAGATACCATTCAAATGCAGGAGCTACCCTAAACATGGGAATTTGTTCAGAGACTGCCCCCAAAATAAGAGTTCAGGCAGGAAGAAAGAGAAAGATCAACTGGATGTGGAAGGTTTCACCAAAATCCAAAATAAAAAGAGGCAAGCCAAAAAGAATTCAGGTCTAGATGTTCACAAAAGCGTGCAAACCGAGAACTGGTTCACATCCCTTCAAGAAGATCAGTCAATAAAAAGGGCCAAGGCTCAAACAGCAGCTCCGCGGGACAAAGATCCAAGAAAACATCAAGGGGAAGAGGACAAAGAAATATCAGGAGAGGCCAAGATTCAAGTCCCAACAAATTCCCCTTGTATTATGACTGCTTCCCTGGATGGCTACTCCTTGATCCGGCCCGAGGAATCCCATGTAGAACCAAGATCTAGGGATGGAGTTTTAGAAGACATGGAGTTAGGAGATATAGACCTTAACAGAATGGAGGCAGCTTGCTCTGATCAAGAACCAACAAAGATCCCCCCACAGCAAGTTTCTCTTCTAGAGAAAGCGATCATCCAAGCCAAGAATGCAAATAAACTAGGAGTAGTGACAGAATCTCTCAAAGTCACAGATGCGAAAGGGAAAAACTCAAAAAAAGACAAAAGAGGAAGACAGAGTAATATCCATAGAATCAAAGCAATAGGAGAACAATTGGTGGCTTCAAGGCAGTATCCAACCATAGATGCAGCCCTCCCCCCCCCCCACCCCCAATTAACTCCTTCTCAATGCAGATTACAACCTGGAACATCAGAGGTTGTAACAGTGCGCTAAAGAAGGACATATTGAAAAGAAGAATCGATAGGGATAATTCAGGGATAATATTCCTTCAAGAAACTAAATGTTCGGGAGAAGAGTTAGCAAAGATAGCCCAAAACGTTTGGAAGGGATGTGAATCGATCACCATTGATGATAGAGGAGCGGATGGGGGGTTGGGTATTCTCTGGAATCCCTGAATAGTGAACTTATTAGGGTTTCTTACCACCACCTATTCTATTTTACCTGAGTTCCACATTCTCGGCACCAGAACTCGAGGATTCGTCTCCAATGTCTATGGCCCTTCGAAGGCAGACCAAAAGCCGAATTTTATCGAGTCTATCATAGATCTAAAAACTCTTGCTCAGAATAGAGCATGGATTATTAGAGGTGACTTCAATCTGATAAGAAATCTCGACCAAAAAAAATGTGGTATCCGCAGCTTAAACTCGGCAAGCACTCTTTTCAATAACACCATCTCTGACCTATATCTGATTGATGTCAGAACGTCCAATGGTATTTTCACTTGGAACAACAAACAATCAGGGGACATAGGTATTGCTTGCAGACTTGATAGATTTTTGCTGTCTGAACTGGTCATGATGGCTAGAGGAAACCTCAGAGCAGTTGTCCTCCCAGCGGCCGGATTAGATCACTGGCCCATAACTTTGGAATGGGAAAATGCGGGAGTCCACCCTTGAAAACCTTTTCGATTTGAAAAATTTCGGCTCCTCCATCCAGACTTCCAAGAGAAACTCAAATATTGGTGGGCAAACTCACCCCCTTTTAGGGGTACTTGCATGTGTCAGTTCCAACAAAAGCTGAAACACCTCAAAGAGCGCATCAAAAAATGGAACAAGGATTCCTTCGGCAATATTTTTCAAGAAAAGCAGGTTTTAGAGACCAATATCCAGCACCTCTAGTCCCAAGTTATGCCCAATGGTTACACCAAGGATCTGAGCCTTCAAGAAAAGACCCTCTTGCAGGAATTCAATCAAAGAGAGAGACAAGAGGAAGTCTATTGGAGCCAAAAATCCCATATCAAGTGGCTCCAAGAAGGGGAACATAACACCAGATTTTTCCATGAAGCGACCATTCAACACAGGCAGGGCAATAGATTGGACAGACTGAAGAAGGAGGATGGGAGCATTGTCGAAACCCAAGAGGATCTGGAGAAAACTCTTAAGCATTACTTTTCTAACCTCCTACAAGAACCAGACAGAGATAGGGAGGAAGCTCAAAGAGAGGTTCTCAGATAGATTCCCAAATTAATCATTGAGGACCACAACAAAGTGCTTGGAAAATCCATTGATATGTTAGAAGTAGAAATGGTTGTGAATCAAATAGTAAAAGATAAAGCTCTAGGCCCCGATGGCTTCACTTCAAATTTTTTCCATGCGGGATGGGAATGGCTGAAAGAAGAAATAGTGGCCCTGGTGGAGGACTCTCGGATATCGGGTAATATCCTCAAAGCTCTTAACTCAACTTTTCCGGCTCTCATCCCAAAATAAAGTGGCACAAAAAACCCTAGCAAACTCAGACCGATCACTCTATGCAATGTCATCTATAAAATTATCTCAAAGTCAATAGCTAATCGGTTGAAGCCCATCCTTCCTCTTATCATTTCCCTGGAGCAAGTTGGCTTCATGGAAGGAAGACAAATATTGGATGGCATCATTTTAGTCCACGAAACCATTCACCTTCTCAAAGCAACCAAGACTCCAGGTATGCTTCTAAAACTTGATCTTTGCAAAGCCTACGATAAATTGAACTGGCATTTTTTCAAGGGCATTTTAAAAGTGTTTGGCTTTGTGGATGAATGGACTAATTGGATCATGAATTTGGTGTCCTCTACTTTTTTATCCATTTTGGTTAATGGTTCTCCCTCATGCCCTTTCAATGCATCTAGAGGAATAAGATAGGGTGACCCTTTATCTCTGTTCCTATTCATAATTGCAGTTGAAGGACTTGGAAGACTCCTCAAGAATAGGTGAGTAGAGAATAAAATATGCGGCTTTTCCTTAATGGAAGGAATGGACCCACAAACCCACTAACAGTTTTTGGATGACAATATGATAATGGGCCCATCCTCGGTGCACGAAGCCAGGGGAATTAAAGATTGTTTGAATACATTTCTCGAAGCCAGTGGCCTTGAAATCAACAAGGAGAAATCTCAGAGCTACTTTTTCAACACCCCTAGGATTACTAAGCGAAACATCCTAAGAATCTTGGAATTTCAAGAAGGAATACTTCCTTCTAAGTATCTAGGAGCCCCGATGGTAGAATCTACTATCAATCAAGTATCTTGGAAAGAGTTGCTAGACAAAATTAACAAAAATCTCATCATTTGCACCTTCAGATCCCTTAATTTTCCAAGTAGACTTATCCTGGTGAAATCGGTCCTGGAAGCGATGCCAATGTACCTCTTTTTCAGTTTTGGCAGCCCTGAAAGCCATCATCAAATAAATGAGGAACATACAGAGACAATTCCTATGGGGAAGAACTAAAGATATCAGAAAATGGCCTCTGGTTGATTGGAAAACCATTTCCACTTCGAAGAGCTTAGGAGGTTTGGGTCTTAAAGATCCTTTGGATAATAATAAAGTCATGAGTGCTAAGATCTGGTGGAGATGGGTGAACTACAATGAAGAACCGTGGGCCAAAATGTGGCATTTGAAATATGTGCCCCAATGGCCACATCAATCCTTGGTCAGGTTTGGTGAAGATCCCCGTAGATCCAGCATTTGAAAAAAAACTCAAGCAAATTGGGGGTTGGTGCAAAAACACATTTTCTGGGAAGTCAGGAACAGTCAAAATGCAAGATTCTCGAGTGAAGATATAAACCAGGAACCAGCGACTTCATGTGGGGAAGACACACCTCTCTTATGCTCCTTCCTTCATAACAATTCAATGGCTAAAGTGGCGGAATTCTGGGATCATAACATTGCAGATCAGAGGGTTAGAAGATGGAAGGGCAAGCAATGGTGGAAAGACAAGGCACCAGGGGAAGACTTAGATAAATTCCTAGATGAGCTCTCCAAGAAAAGATTCCCCCTAAGTGCGAAACCAGATAAGCTAAGGTGGTGGTACTCAACCTCAGACAATTTCAATCAAAAAGAAGCCATAGGTTTGTTAACAAAAACCCTCAATGTTATCCCAGAAGCTAAATGGATTAAAATCTATAAGGGAGGGTGGTGGCCCAAAGTTTCAATTTTCTGCTGGCTGGTTATTAAACGCTGCATCCTAACATGGGATAACTTATAGCTCAGAGGTTTTCTTGGGCCATCCCACTGTTGCATGTGCGAGGAGAAGGTTGAGACTATTAATCACTTGGTGGATGAATGCAAGGTTGCTAAATCCTTATCTAAGAGGGGGGTGACCATCTTCATAAGAGACCATAGACACAGGGGAAGACCAAACCTAACCATTGCAGAGTGGCCCACAAATAGCTTCAGAAACAAAATTGTGAATCGTTGATGGGAACTTTTCCCTTGCTTCACAATATGGGAAATATGGAAGACAAGAAACAAAAAAATATTTGAGAACAAAGCTAGGAAACCCGAGGAGATGTGGAACTCCATTGAAATTCATATGAAAGAAACTAAAACATTGCAATCTTGGTCGTAGGAAGAATTCAGTGTGGAAAGTAATGAGCCGATTATTATGCAGGATTTTGTGTTAGAAGAACTACCTCCAGACAATTCAATTGCCCTCCCGAGGCCGGTGTACGTCTCCAGCCCGCTGCTCTAGATCCCTCCTCCCTTTGAAACCTTCAAACTCAATTTTGACGGTGCTGCTAAAGGTAATCTAGGTCTAGCTGGATATGGAGGCATAATTCAAAACTCGAGGGGTTGCATCCTTAGCCTGTTCTGGGGCTCAATAGGGACAAACTTGAATAACATGGTCGAGCTAGAAGGGCTAATCAATGGCCTGATCTGGGCTAAGCAAACAGGAAAACTACCACTGGTGGTGGAAGGGGATTCCCAAATCATTATCAACACGGCTCGCAAATTCCAAGCAGGATCCCTCATGACCCAAGTTTCCAAAAAATGGAGATGGGAGAGCAGATTATCAGTCCTCCGGTAGATCCTCATAGGAGAGGAAACCTTACTGCTAACTCACGTCAAGCAAGAAGGGAACAGGGTGGCAGACGCTAAGGCTAACACAGGAGTGGAGAGTGAGCTTTCCTTTCATGTAGAGACAAAGAAGAACGAAGGAAAAACTCAGCAAATTTGGAGTGGTTGTTTCAGGGTGGCGGAGGAAGACATGAGGCTAAACGACCCACGCTATGCATGCAAATGACAGGTGGCCCCGATCTAAGGGGATCTTCGACGACGGAGTGTCTTCATCTCAGCAGGGCCCACCACAGCTGAATTGACCATCATGGCCAGACAAGGGAGTCATCGATCACCAGCCAGGGATCGGTAAGGTTTGTCTCAGCTTACGGCCTTTCTGCCCTAACATATGGATCTTTTTCATTTTTCGATGCTCAACACGTGACCGTTGTACGATGCACGTGGTTCGAGCACATGACAGCCTCCATAATGGATGGAATGATCGGCTTTACATTCACTGCGAGGGCTTCCATAAAGACGGACTTGTGGGAAGAAGAGAAGTTAAAGGAGAGGGTACTGCTCGTGACAAAGAGCATTATGGTCCGAAAGCTATGAAGGAGGGCCGTATCCATTAGCATGATGTAAAACTTGAGGCCATGAATCGCTCGCAGAGGATGAGAGATCATCTCGAGTGTCACGAGCTGTAGAGCATCATGACAGGTTCAGGGAGAGTAAAGGCAGGGGATCGCAAGGGCAGATCTTCGGCTGTGGAAAGTCCTTTTATATCCATTCGTCTGAGGCTCTGTTCACTTCCATTACCCTTTTCTCCCTCCTGTTTTTGTCTTCTACCTATTTGAAAGACTGCGCAATGCCTAGACTGTGGAGGGGAATATCCAGAGTGAGAGGGAATAATCGAGGGAGCAAAGTCAGGGAGGCTTCTTCTGATGTGGAGGCAGAGCCAATCCCGCAAGATGCTATTCCTTTTAATTGGGGTGATCAGTACTTGTCTGAAACACCCTCGACGGTCGACGCCTACATTGAAATCATGGAAATCGATCTCTTCAGGGAGTTCGAAACGATCACGGGATGCCACCTAGGCCCCAACCTGTTCTGGTCTATGTGCATCTTGCTAGCCTGCGACATACAAGCCAAAATCCAAATAGCTCAAGGCATCTGTGGGGCTTTGGATTCCATCCTCCGAGGGCAACAGGAAAGTGCGGCCAGTTTTCACCTTCTGGAACAGATCGTACAGAACATGCTAACAAATCCTAAAGCTGTGTTCGAGAATCCGGGGCACACTCCAGTTAACTCTCCAGCCACGCAATCTCTCTAGGAGGAGTTTCTAGGCAATCTTCCCGGCGATATTGGCCGTTAGCTGGTTCTGCGTTCAAAAGGTAGCTGGCCCTCGGTTAGGCATGCGAAAGGTTCCCATGCCTTGGTATTTGATATTTTGATTGATTTTGACTTCTGTCTTTGTCAAAGGCCTTAGTGCCATTCTGCTTCCCTCTGGGTTTTTGATAGGCTTCTTTACTGTTTGGTAGGTAGTTTGTGGTCAGATCGGGATATAGGGCTTTTTGTCTCGTGTGTTTTGAGAACGAGGCATCTTCAAGCCTACTTGTCCTTTTGTTTGTGTAAGCAGCATATGTCTTTTTGGGCCGAAGGTCATGTTTCATCCACCAGTGGATCAGCCTCTCTTTGTAACTTTTTTGTATCATAATAGAATCTCTTACTTATAAAAAAAAAACTATACTATAATATCATATGGTACAATTTTATTTTTATTAACCATAACCAATCATGATTAATTTTTATTATTTTCTTAATATAATATAGTATAATAGTGTAGTATTTTATGATATTTATCATGTATTATATTTATTTTCTAATATTTATTTCATTTAAACAATATATAATATTGTTTATTTTATTGTAATATTTTAATTATTTAATACTTATTATAATATAGTATAAAATTATAATTCATATAAATTTATTTATTGTTATATTATTTTATAATATAATATTATTAATATTTTAGAGGTATGGCTATAGTTTTAATAAGGTTAATATGTTTGGAATGTGGTCATAAGCTTATTAGGAAAAACAACATTATCATGTGTTAAATATGTTTGTGAATGTCTTGTAAACATATTAATTTTATTTATCTTGTTGTTGCTAGTTTATTTACCTTTCAAGTAGAATAATTAACCTTTATTAATTAAAACCAATAGTAATTAATGTCGGTTATTAAACAATTATATATTTTATATATTTAAATTCATAAATGTATTATTAAATTGAGATAAAACATCTAAATTTTATAAATTAACTAAACCCCATATATATATATATATATATATATATATATATATATATATNTATGCAGTAGAGCAATAAATGCTGGGGCTGGCACTAGTGTGAACGTTGGAGCTCAACCTGTTTGAAATCCAACAGCCACATTGAAACCAGCAACATTTATTACTCCAGTGCATGTAAAATATTTTTGGCCATATTTTGTACCCACCAATTGAACTAGGTAAAACTAGCTAAACCTAACCTACTTTCTGGGATACGGCCCAACAAAGGGTTACCGACTGTCGTTAGACTACGTTGGTCTGCTGCCTTATGTTGTTGATGCCTATGAAGTTGTTGGACTGATGGTTGTCTCGATGAGGAAGCTTGTTGCTATTTCGACTGTTGATCTGGTGGAAGGTCGCTAGAAGATAGATCACACTTGTGTCTAAGAAATTTTGATGTGCTATTCACAGCAAAGGAACACTGTTCAAACAATGACGACGCTAGCCATGTATACCTTCCTCCTGAATTATGCATAGATTTAAGGGTTTTATCCTTCGTAATTGGATTATTGTATTTGGTTACTTCGATGATTTACCATTTAAATTGTTTAGTGCTTGCTTCACAAGTTCGTAAACCTATTAGGGAAGGTCATGGGAATAATACCAGATCAGTGGGAGATATGGAAATATAGTTATATCAAAACTTGTATATAAGATCCTTATCTTTTATCATCGGATTCATATATACAATGATTTAAATAGAATACTAAGAACATGTACATAATATTTCAAGCGTAAGTATCATAATAGCTTAAATTATAAATGATAAAAGTTTTACATATATTTATAAATTTTGTAACCTTAATAAATTATATATGATTAAAGTTTTACATATATTCATAATTTTTTTAATCTCAATAATTGAATTGTAGCCTATCTTCATGTCTCATTTTCCACTCCATTTACTAATGAAGTGGACTGAAATCCATGATGAAAACCTAAGAAATTCAAGAACAATATGATGAATCCAAGTGAGTATATTGTTTATAACTAAATCACTTGTGTAGGTTAGTGTAATGATATTCTTTCACTAGTTTGTTTCAAGTAGAAGTCATAATTGTTGAGTTTGTAAAGATAATTGCTTTCCTTACATCATGGAGATAATTCATGAAGTAAACTTATGCAGAAAAGATACATTTTGTAAATAGATTTGCTAATTATCAATTAATTGAGAGACATTTGTATAAATTAAGACTAGGTGGAATTCTAAATTGCTTCATGTTGCAACATGCTAGTGTTCTAAATACTCATAATGTAAGTAAACTACAATAGAAAGGAATCCTTTATTGTACTGTAAAAGGTGTAATTTGTGAATAATTATAGAATAATAAAGTAACAATAAATAGAAGAGAAATATAACAATGATAATAATAATTAATTGATAAATAAAAATATAACTTTAAAATTAAATAAAATGGAATTTAAACAATAAGATAAATAAAGGAAAGTTCTATAAATTATATAATATTATTTAAAGAAGTGGAAGAGGTGGTAAGGGATAGAAGGTGTTATATGTATTCATTAAGAGTTTGGAGGCTCTAAATTGTATCAATATCAATTAAAGGGTTCCTTGAGATGGAAATTGTTGTTGTATCAATTAAAGAGTTGGTTGGGATGGAAGTTGTTGTTAACATAAATAAGTGGCTGAAGTATACTCACTATGATTTTAAGTAAGTATGAGTAGGTTTATTAAGAATTTTAGTTTTAAATATACTTAGCATACAATTTTTTCTTTATATTAGAATTATGCAATAAATAGTTAAATAATGTTAATGATGATGAGTTCAATTTGAGTAAATCTAGATGTATATGTTTAATAATATACTTAATGATGCACTAAATAGTTGTATGATGTTAATGATGATGAAATCAATCTGTATAAATGAAAATGTATAATGTCAATGATGATGAGTTCAATTTGTGTAAATGGATATGGTAGATTTAATAATTTACTAAATGATGCAATAAGTAATCAATGAGTTGAATTTTTGTGAATGGAGATAGGTAGGTTTAATAATTTTTTCAATAAATAGTTAATGAGTTCAATTTTTGTAAATGAAGATGGGTAGGTTTAATAATTTTTTCAATTTTTGTAAATGGAGATAGGTAGCTTTATGTAAAAGTTATCGGGTGCATAGACATTTCTTTTTGGTGCTATGGTATCATTGGTATATTCATTCATTCTGTCAATGTGGCGTAAATTGACCTATTAACCTACGATTTAGAAAACATGGGTGGCTTGATTTTAATTTTTACAAGAAATCGTCGTTTTTGGTTTGATCTTTCTATTCAATAGCTTTATGTAAAAGCGAAGTTTCGGACTTCTTGTTGCGCACTGTCTGGAAATCAGCACAGGGTAGGAAACTTTGACAAAACATATGCTCCACGAAAGCTTACACCCATTCGATTTCCGCAATTATAACAAGCTATGAGCTTATGGAAAACAAGAAAAATGGTTTCGGATGGACAAACAGAGAGAAATCATAAACTAGAGTAGTCGTGTGGTTCCATGATCTCATTGTCCTGCGAAAGAAGGGCTTAGCCGTAGGGCCTGGACGGCCATGGAGGATATGATTCTCTCTGAATACGTTCGAACTCATGGCGAGGGTAGATGGAGAAATATTCCTAAAATAAGCGATGTGGAAACAGTTGCAGATTGCGGTGGCTGAATTATCTTAGTCCCGACATTAAAGGTGGAAACATTTCTCACGAAGAGGAGGACCTCATTATTCGGTTGCATCGCCTTCTTGGCAATCGGTATGTGGAGAATTACTGGAGACGCGCGAATTTATTAATGCACCATAATTTACCGATTCCTTATGAAATTATTAATGCAATGTATGTGCAGGTGGTCTCTCGTCCATATCAGCACGAAGCTGCTCCTGTCAATAGACGAATGTCAACACAAGACCTTGCAGAATTTGAGCAGAACATCAGAATCTTCAGTTCCCGTAAAAAATCATGTGTTCAAAGCAACCGCCGTGAAAATAACGTCGGCCGTGAGGCACTGCGAAATGGTCAGGCCAAACGGCTATAACAGTGATCGTTGCAGTAATTCTACATCAGATGAGGCCTTCAAATTGTGTACTGTCAAAGAAAATAGGAAATCCTCATGGCGCAACTTACTTGTGAACGATTCGATCAGAAACGAAGAATCCGAATGCTTTGCTTTGAAGGAAACAGCACAGACAATTTCTACCTCTTCTATGTTGAGTTTAGCGGACCAGCAATCTCCTGATTGCAGTCATTTTAGGGGAGATGCTGCTACTTTTGCCGAGAATTTATTGTATTTGAGCGAGCTATCCTCTACAGAGTGCAATCTGCTCGCTTCTGCGTCCGAATGTTCGAGTGATTTAGTATCAGAAGACTTCTACAGTGAAATGGAAGAACTCTACGATAACGCAAAACGCTTAGATGGGATTCATGAATTCGATCATTTGCAGAATGGGAGCCTGTTAGAATCTGAAAAGGAATGGGAGTGAATATACGTGGGAAACTTGGTCTGGAAGACCGTAAATAAATGCTGTGTCAGAAAATGTAGTCAATTAAATTTCAGTAATGTTGTCTATTTTTTGCACACGCTGTAGTGTCGCAGATATGGCTGAGAGGATTTCGATGAGAAACTTTCACCCAAGCTTGGCTGACGTTTCTACAAGCATATATATATATATAGCCGAGATTTTTAAAAAAATTTGCCATATTGAACCATATCATTCCAATGTTATTTGAATCGATTTGAGTTTCATAACGGAGGTGGGAACCGAAGCGACATTGGGATTTATAGAAATATTATGTTGTAACTCTTGAAGGTGTCTCTGAAACTAATGTCAAGGCAGTTGCATCATTTTCTTTTCTCTGTTTTCCAAGCTGAATGATTAGGTTTAGGGTTTATAAATTAAAACCAATAATATGTAATGTTGGTTCTTAAAAAATTATATATTTTAATATATATATAGAGAGAGAGAGGGGGGTTTATATATCCTAGAAATTTGTGTAGATTACCACAACGAGATAAGTGTACTATTTACATTGATTTTATGAGATAAGTGTACTATTTATATTGATTTTATGGACTTAGTGCAAAATTTATAATTAAGAATTTCAAAAAAATAAATTTTTTTTTCTCTTTATTATAGTTGGTTGGAAAAATTAAACTTCAACTTCAGCTATTTGACTATTAGATACAACTATTTGATTATTAGATATAACTATCAAGTTAAATTAAATGATGATACAATTATTAGGTTAACTTCAACTCTAACTCCAATCACCACTTTTACTTAACTCCAACTATTCTACAACTCTTAGGTTAACTTCAACTCTAATGGCTTAAGTCTTAGTGGAACTCCATTTGGCAAGTAGAAGTCTAGATAATGTGCAGTGGAACTCCTAAAAAAATCTATTGAACTACTAAAAAAATATATAGAACTCTTAATAAACTCCTCAAAACTCTTACTAAACTTCTCTATGTAGGAGTTGACCATCTAGCTAGTATGGCAAGTAGAAGTGTAGATAATTTGGAGTGGAACTCTTAATAAAATTTATAGAACTCCAAAAAAAATCTATAGAACTCTTATTAAACTCTACATGGAAGTTGAGGGACCTTTTAGATGCAATGGTGGAGTGAAGTCAATCACTCTTGATCCAAAAAAAAGAAGTCATCCCAAGCAATCCCGAATCTACCAAGCCTAGTCCCAAGGCTTCGAACAGGCATGCCAATTAGAATAGTAAACCAAATCGCGCTTGAGTTTTATTTAAGCAAATCACGCCTCCGTTTTATTCAAGAAAATCGAGCCTCCGTTTTAGTGAACGGAATCGCGCGCGCATTTTGGAAAGCCTATTTCTTCTTAAATAGGCCGAGCGCGTCTTTTTTGCCACATTGCATGGCTATTGGACTTCTTTGGAGCAAATCTCGACTGGGCGAACACATTTTTGGGTGTGCCAAAGCCATCCATCTCCACCTTTCGATAAACCTCCTATTTCTGAGGTATTTTTCTTCATTTCTTTTCATGTTTTTTCTCTTTGTTCATCAATTTATTTGCCCTAAATTGAAAAATTAAACCAAAATAAATTACACTATTCCCAATGGAAACAAAAACCCCAATGGAATTGGCCAATGGAAACAAGAACCCCAATGTAATTGGCCAATGGAAACCAATTCCTCAATTTAATCATAAAAATTAAATAATTTTGATTATTTACTAAAATTCATACCCAAAATTCCCATGCCCATTGAAAACCAAAACCCCAATTAACTCAAAAAAACAATGAATTTCAGTATTTCCATATGCATATTCACAAGGATCCTTGTGAATCCATACCAAAATCCACAAATATGCAAAGTTTATCAAGCACATTGCAAATTTGCATAAGTAATTTACATGCCCAATGTAAACCAAAACCCCAATTAACTCATAAAAAACAAACAAAATTCACTATTTGCATATATGTATATTAGCAAGCATCATTGTGAATCCAAACCAAAATTAACAAATATGCAAAGTTTGTCGATTATGTTGAAGCTTGCATACAACTAAAAAAGAATCAAGTAGAATTCATATATTCCCCTAAAATACATAAACAAACATGGTAAATCCCTTGCCTCTATCCGAAATATCAAAGTTTCTCTTCCAAGAACATCAATAAACACCTTACAGTTTTGATGAAACTTCCCAATCCAAGTGTTAAAATAAGGTATAGAAGCTTCCCATGCTTTTAACAAATATTTCGTCTTGAATGAACGGTACTTTTTGGTTAAGGTCAAGACAACAAAGTCCAACAATAGACTCTATGAACGTGAAGATACATAGGTAGGTTGATGTATTTGATTGAATATGCCAATCACATACTATCATACATGATATAATCCAGTGGAACCCTTGCAACCATAAAATCCATAAAGATCTGGTAAATAGACTTTGGAGTCCAAAAAACATCACACTACAACAAATAATTACATATCTAACAAAATCCTTACCTATACTGGGATTTTATTCATCAACAACACATTATGCCACCTATTCTAGGGTCTAGTTGTTGTCTCTACCCGCAATGTGGGAGTTGGTCCTGCAAAGGCAATAGTCAACACCTCACAATTTCGACGAAACTTCGTAATCCAAGCCTTAAAATAAGCTAGAGGAGCTTAGCAATCAACATATGCACTCAAGACACTTTATGTACACATGCACACTTAAAAATTGGAATTAATACTTGAATTTAAGACATAAATATGAAACGAAAAAAAGTTAAATGTTTATTCCTTACTGTAAAATTCAAGATCAATTTTTAAATTTACATGATAGATTTAGTTTATATGTTGTTATTTGTCATACATTAGTTATACAGTTTTCAGTGTGTATCATTATATCATGTGTTTATATTTCTAATGATATTTTATTTGTATTTATGATTGCAGTGACTACTATGGATAACAATGCGGAGATAATGAGGGTTATTGCCCATTTGAGAGAGATTGGTTCTTCTTGGAGGGGTGGAGATGAGCTCCACCGCTCCTTGTTAGATTCTTTGGTCTCTATTGTTGACATGATCGCAAGATCGAATGATGCTTTGTATAGCATCCCATATTACACGGAGAGGAAAAGACAACAATATGCTGATGGGTTAAGCTACAACGAGGTAAAAAAGCTTAAAATAACAAAACAACACATCTATTCATTGTTTAGATTGCTTGGGATGGATGGCATTCTAGACATCAACAGGCCACATATTTCTCTTGAGTGGTGCACCTTTCCACCAATCAGAGACAATTGGATGGATAGGTGGTACATGGTTTTTGACATTCCCCTCATAACAATAGGGAAATACCGTTGTACTTCCTCTGAAAATTGTATGCAGAGTTTGTGATGGGAAAACATGTCAACTATTTTTACATTTTGGGCTTCGAGGGAGTTGGTAGGCGGATGCCCCAACACCAACCCAATGATAGGCATAGATATGCCAATCCACAGATACATGCACCCCGTGCCCGGCTACCGAGGGCAGACATCCCTCCTGCACATGACATGGTTTCCCAGACACAGGAGGCATTTTTTACTCTAGCTGAGATGGTCTCTCGACACATGACCACTATTGACCAGAGAGCTCCTTCTTCCTCTGTTGGTGTACAACCACTGGCTTCTGGTGGTGGAGGGACATCTATTGGTGGGGATAGACCGACATCCCATGTGCCTTAGAGGGAGCCACACATCTGCACATCATGTGGGGGACCCTTTTATGGTCTTGGGCAAAGACATGGTACCACTACAATGACCGATGGTAAGCTAAGGACATTGTTTTAAAACTCTATTATTATTCAATTTTTTATTTTTCCATACTATATGTAACATATTAAAAGATTCATAATATATGCAATATTTAGTCTTGCAAGAGATTGGTGCCTCTCACGGGCGTGGTACTGCACCCGGTGTGGTTGTACCCAAGGGCCAAACAACCACCATTGAGGTAATATTTAAACATTTGTCATTTTGTTATTACATATAATTTTGTTAATGCATGTGTTAGTCTTGATTAATTTATTAAATTGTCTAATATTTACAATTTTTGAAGTTGTAGGAACCCCACTTAGAACATGATTTTGGAGATGTTGATATCAACTACATAATCCAAGGTGGAATTTACGATTACTTGAAGAATGTAAGTACATGGATTCTGACTGAATCTTGTTCAAATTATTTAAATTTATTACTATACACTCCTTTATAGATCACTAATATTTATAATTTTCAAACTTGCAGATGCTATTAGCATCTGAAGAGGGGCAAGAAATTGATGGAAGAGGTCACTCCCATGGGGGAGATATGTCCTAGGCATGGGTAAGTATATTACAACATGTTAGTTTTTCAGTACATATTATTCCATCCATTCAAATCCATTTCTAACTATGGTAACAGTTTATTACTGTAGACATCACCGCAGATCCCTGCATCGCCTCTTTGGTTTGGATCTCCCCGTAGTCCAAACATAGATAAGGGGGTTGTTTACACCAGATGACCCTCTTCCTTGAATAGAGTGGGTTTGCATGAGGATCAACCTACTCATCCCACGCTAATGTACACACTTCCAATTGCAGTTGTTGGTTAGCTATGAATTCACTTCACAAGTGGTTTTTCTTAATGTTATTTTCGCATGTTTACAGCATAGTGTTGTAGAGTCATCCGTGCCATACCTTAGTGGGATTGTTAATGATGTGATCGATGTTGCATCTACAATAGGGAGAAGTCACACTAAGGTAAATCTACTTGAATATTTGTAATTGTACATTTCATTTGTATTATTTATGGACATGGACGATGTCTAACTATTTTATCATTTGGTGAATGTAGCCACACCCTGGTCCATTAGTGCATGCAAATAAGGTTGATGTTCAACCTAAGCCTCCTCTTATTACTGAAGAGTCCCAACATAATCCCCTAGAAATGGTTTTTTCGGTGAGATGTTCATTTTTACATAATTGATTTGTACTTTCTCATTCGTGTACATCTTGATAAGTCTTGAGATAATTGACATTTTTTTAATTCATAGAGAATCATTGCAGAGAGACTTTCTGCAAGGAGGAGGACACCAGAGGCACCTATACCCTCGACACTAGAGGAACCTATACCCCCGACAGATGCAGTGAGTCTTTGTTTTATTTACAATTGATTCATATTTTAAATTTTCAAACTTTGTTATTGCTGGACATTGCTAGTTCAGTTACGTGATCAAGAAATATTGTCATTGATTTGCAGTCGCGAGAGATGCATAATGGTCGTAAACAAAGCCGAAAAGCATCAGGGTCTAGGAAAAACAAGAGAAAGTTAGATTTTTGATGTGTTAGTCCAGGACACATATGTTTTTTTATGTACAATCCATAGTTAGACTATAGGAGCGTGGTCCAGGACAGATGTACTTTTGTTTCAACATGTACATCAAATTTTTTTTGATACATGTACATTGACAGGCCATAGATGGGGCTTCTATGTTTGTATTATAACTTTCATGATATAAAAAATATTTCATATCAAGGCTCTTGAGATCTTCATGGTTCAGTCTTTTAAGTGTGATTATACACGTGTGGCCAATAATGTTTCTATGTGTAATGTTCCCAATCTTTTTATAGATTTTACAATTGCATGGAGATATCAGTTTTAAATTTGAGAACAATGCACAATTACAATATTACGTAATGATAAAAATGTATATTTTAATTGTTTTTTACCACGATCCAATTGCATATACAATGTTATATTTAACAATGTCAAATCGTATTCGCAAAGATGGAACATACTTAATACACATAAGCACCCAGCATAGGTAAGCAACTGATCCAACTTGGTGGAATACAAAATAACCTTACCCAAATAACAACCTAACAAACTTTTAAAGGATGCACGAAGTTGACACACCTAAGTGATGCACTTGTGTGGTCTACATAAATAAAATTAGTGTTTGGCATGATGTCTTTCATCTAACGAATACATGGGATACACATCAAACCTAAAAGTATCCGAGTATTATAAGGTTGATTCAAAATAATGGTTATGACTATATCCTGCAAATTATGTATGTCCTACACATTATTTTATCATTTTGTTAATGTACATGGAATTTGATGAATGGCCTCGAGTAACAACTTCGAAAGAGATGAAAGTTATGTGTGATTTTATTATAGTTTAAATTGATTAGAGAAGTACTATTATGAATCTTGTTTTATAAATTCATGTTTATGGAGTATTATTCGAAGCATTCATAGCATGAAGATATATATATTTTGTAATAATGGCGTAATAGGTTGGCCACTTGCTTCTAAACATAAACATGTTCCATTACATGGTTACTAATGTAATGGCATTGTCTCTTCCTGCATTTCATCGTACAAATGCCCACATCTCTGGGATGAGGGGAATACCTACAATCACCTTCAAGCTGACCTCTATGTGCAAAAATTTCACATTCACTTACTGAGTGAAACCCTAGTTTCCTAAATTGACAAAAAAAAAGATCCCTTTTCCATGGACCCAGAGTAAAGGGCCACTCTAGCACTATCCTGATGTCTTGAATCCAACGGAGCCGATGGTTCATTGATCTAAGAAATGATCATCAATCTATGGAACGTTGAATCCCACCTCCTACAGGCTTTTAAGGACACCTGTTGAATCCCTAACCGGGGCATAGAATGGAAACTGTGCATCAAAATGGCTTTCAGTGGGTTGTGTAAGTGTGTTTAGGCAGGTTTCATGTGGGAATGCTAGCCACATGTTCACGATCAAGGCATTTGCAACGCTGACCCCTATGTGCATAAATTGGACATTCACTTACTGAGCAAAACCCTTGTTTCCAAAATTGACTAAAAAAATGATCCTTTGTCCATGGACCCAGATTAGAGGGCCACCCTAGCACTATCCCGATGTCCTGAATCTAACAGAGCTGATGGCTTTTTGATCCGATTAATGGTCATGATTCTATGGCATGTTGAATCCCACCTCCTACAGGCTTTAGGGACACCTCTTGAATCCATACCCAAGGCATAGAATGGAAACCATGCATCAAAAAGGGATTTTTGTGGGTCGTGCAAGCATGTTTAGGCATGTGTTATGTGGGAATGCTAGCCACACCTTTACGGTCGAGCAATATGTGAATTTGACCCCCATGTGCAAAACATTCACATTCACTTACTCAACAAAACCCTAGTTTCCAAAATTGACCAAAAAAATGGTCTCTTATCCATGGAGCCAGATAAGAGGGCCACCCTAGCACTATCCCGATGTCCTAAATCTAACAGATATGATGGTTCGACAATCCAAGCAATGGTCATGATTCTATGGCACGTTGCATCCCACCTCCTACAGGCTTTCACGGACACCTATTGAATCCCTACCCGGGGCATAGAATGGAAATAATGCATTAAAAAGGGCTTCTAGTGGGTCGTGTAAGATTTTTTAGGCATGTGTTATGTGGGAACACTAGCCACACCTTCATGGTCAAGAAATATGAGGATATATCCCCCATGTGCAAATATTTCACATTCACTTACTCAGCGAAACCCTAGTTTCCAAAATTGACCAAAAAAATGGTCTCTTATCCATGGAACAAAATTAGAGGGCCTTTCTAGCACTATCCCAGTGTCCTGAATCCAATAGAGCTAACAGTTCATCGATCTGAGCAATGGTCATGATTCTATGGCACATTGAATCCCACCTCCTACAGGATTTCAAGGACACCTCTTGAATCCATACCTAGGGCTTAGAATGGAAACTGTGCATCAAAAAGGGCTTCTGGTGGGTCATGCAAGCGTGTTTAGGAATGTGTTATGTGGGAAATCTAGCCACACCTTCACGGTCGAGTAATATGTGAATTTGACCCCCATGTACAAAAATTTCGCACTCACTTACTGAGCAAAACCCTAGTTTCCAAAATTGACCAAAAAAATGGTCTCTTCTCCATGGAACTAGATTAGAGGGACTTCCTAGCACTATATTGAGTTCCTGAATCTAGCTGAGCTAATGGTTTGTCGATCCGAGCAATGGTCATGATTCTATGGCACGTTGAATCCCACCTCCTACAGGCTTTGACGAAAACCTATTGAATCCCTACCCGGGGAATAGAATGGAAACCATGCATCAAAAAGGGATTTTGATGGGTGGCGCAAGCCTGTTTGGGCATGTTTTATGTGGTAATGCTATCCATACCTTCATGGTTGAGCAATATGCGAATTTGACCCCCATGTGCAAAAATTTCACATTCACTTATTGAGTAAAACCCTAGTTTCCAAAACTGACCAAAATAATGGTCTCTTATCCATGGAACTAGTTTATAGGGCCTCCCTAGCACTATCCCGATGTTCTGAATCTAACAGATCCAACAGTTCATCGATCCGAGCAACAAACATCATTCTATCGCACGTTGATTCTCAACTCCTACAAGCTTTCAGGGACACCTGTTGAATCCATTGTAGAAGTCTATTGAATTTATCAATATATCAAGCATTCAATGTATCAAACTACAAAGAATCAATGAGACCATGAAGCCAAAATATCTTACTACCACATACTTGAATACCTACTTGTGGTCATTCAACTAGACCATCGGGATCACCTCTGATAACAACGGTATACTTTAGCCTCTCGCGCTCAGAGTAAGGAAAGATGTATCGTGACTTTCATGAGTTATTGTTTGGCATTGTTTGCAGCTAGATTTTTGTGCCAATAGCTAAGTTTGTATAATGGTATACAATTTGACCTGGTCTATAATCTTCAAATACATAACCTTTTTTCTTTCATGCATGGGAAACCTATGTCAAATCTTCCCCTTTGATAACCATTGACCCAATTGGAAAATCATTACCCTCGGAGTCGCTTAATGAGACAATGAGGGTCTACTTCCCATCCAAGCAACGTGTCAGCCAGTAGTCAGTGTGCCATTCATTGTCTCTCGGGGAAACCAATACGTATATGTTCCCAACATAAAATAAAGTGTAGACGTAGGAGTTAGATAACTAAACACAACTAGTTGTCAAACATTTCAACGTGATCAACATAATAGTCGAACCTGGTTGTATGAAAACTGAAATGTGGTCATAGTCATGTGAATTACTTGATTGGCGCTCCTCCAACTGTGATAATTCTAAAGTTATTTGTCAGCCAATGGGCAGTGATACACGATCCCAACTGTCAACCCAATTTGTGGATTCACAGTTGTCCCATTCACCGCTACTACATGGATAACAAAAACAAGAGAGTTTTCTTATCCACATTTCAACTATAGCATTTTCTAATGTCTTAACTGAATGGAATGCATGAGTTCCTTGGACGGTCTTGCACTCATATAGGTGTGATCAATCTACACAGACCACCTCCCAAAAATATCTATGTACATGTTTTTTTTGAGATGATTGGTCTTCTTGCCTTCTAGATCCCTATCCCATCACTGAAGTACACCATGCAACAATGGTCTTTGCATCTCAGATGAGAGAAATAGTTGTGAATTTCATCTCTAGCCCACATAGTGCAATCTTGATGCATGCACCTTCTCCATCATGTTCCCCTTTTTCGTGTTTGGTCTTAAAATAGTTCCAAATATGTGGCACCTTGTGCCTCTTGTGGAGAATACACAACCATTGGAAGACATAGGAATTTTTTAATTGCCCCGCACAACCATCAGACCAAATCTAATGTTGTTCCATCTGTATATTGTTATCCTCCAAGTGTTTGTAGAACAATTGAAATCTATGTTGTACAAAAGACAAGTCATGACACCTGTCATCACTTATGTAAAAGTGATACTCCTTCAATATAAACCAGTTCTCTTCAGTACAATCTGCCCCATGTCCATAGGTGATATGGACGATTATGCTGACCTGATTTGAGTGATAATATTGACTCTAAATCTCATTTTGTGGTTGAAGAGTGTATTTTTTCTACAAAATCGACCACTGATAATATAGTTCCAATAGGAAATGTATCCTTACATGATCTAAACTGCTAATCTTGCCAACGAGCCACATGTACATGCTTTACATACTGTTGTGTCTTTTCAAAGAACTCCTCTATGAAGTTGCATGTACCAGTACCTAGTAGATCAACACTAAAGATGTACAGATCAATGCGTTGTTACATATATGAAGTAGCAATAGATATCAATAGGAAAATATACTATTCAAGAACTCATTTCTAACCTGAGAGGTGACCAATTGTATTTTTTTCCTTTCATTCCCTCCACCGATATCATATGTGACATATTTGAATGACTGCAAGTTCACTTCATGTCTCCCAAGTTCATGCTCATCAGTGACATGTATGGATTTGTCCAAAAATTCCATTCCACCACACCTTGAGAATGTCCCATCTATGCAAGGCCTTTGATAAAATGTGCAACCTTTTGTCCTTCTACACAATATGCTATGGATAAACTCTCTACATGATGTCGGTGGTAATGTAGTTGAGCATTCCTACACAAGAGTCTTATGCAAAACATGCAATATATGTATATATGTGTCATAATAATAAGTGTACTCAATGTGATATTGACAACAACATGTGTTATGAGTTGTGTTTATTTTAACATACTATGGTTTGCATTTCTCGAAGGATCTTTGACCCAAGTTAAGTTCATTATGTTCATGCCTAAACCTCTCATATAATTTTGTTTGTGTCATGTCAATAAAATGTTTAATGTGGGGCTCATGATCCCTTGAACCATTTTGAATTTTAGTACATCTTTTTGGTTGGATGAAGGTCTACTATTGTCATCCCAAAAATCTTGCACCAGTCCCTTTACCGCATCAACCAGCTTCATATCGGAGTGTGGCAACTTGCCAACGAAGGACAAGACATCTGTTTCACCAAAGTCAAGTTGTTATCTTCTAGAAAAATACCTATGGAGTGCTTTGATATCCAATCCTACAAGTTTGGATGTAGGATTAAGAAGGCGAAGGGCCTTGGTGCTTTTGTTCATGATTGATTGTGACAACACACGGCAAGATGCATTGTGATCCTTTGAATGAGATTTCTTTCCAATATTACTAAATGCATCTACCAAACTTCTTACAACATAAGAACTTGGTTCAAAACTGTTTATCATCTTTATCCTTAAGTTTATCCTAACAACAGTCATAGACCTAGATTTTAACAACGATATAAATAATCTACATTTATCTCCATCGCATTTAGAATCAAAATAGTTGACAAGTATCTCTTGAGCTTGATATGCAATATTGTGTTTAGACAGTGTACCTTCAAGCGAACCAATGAGACTTTCATCGATTTGTATATGTTTTGGAGCTCTTCAGTGTGAAGTTGCTAATGGAGGTAGGGAGGTGGGAATTGCACTTGTACCATATCATCCAGTCAGTCTGGGATTTGAACATGAGCTTCATGTCCTTCCGTGTCTTCCTGACGGTTGGACGGTGGCAATTGGAAATCCTGTTGAGTGGTCTGAACAAAATTGTCTTCTTCGAGCATACCTTCGGCATTCAATGTCTCTCTAACTTCGTCACTTGTATACCCACATTCAATTAAATTTGCAAAGGTTTCAAGTGGCCTTGATGTGTACCTATGTTTTACTCCTTGATCAGTGCCATGCAGTGCTCATTCTTCTACTGATATGGTGACCGAAGACCCCTCAAGCGAATGATTTTTTCTTTCTTGATGTTGATTGGTAGGAAGAACTGTGGCATCCTCAACAACTGGAATTGGTTGAGTTTCCATAGAGCGTCTTTGATTGGTCATGTCATTTCTTTTCTTGTCTCTAATTTCTTCAAGGATTTCATTGGGTATCCGCTTCCTTACTGATTTTGTTGCTTGATTGCATGAGTTTCCCATGACCACAATGATCAATGATATATATGGTTTCCTTTGCTAGCTCCTCAATGGGAAACTACCCAGGCTTGGTTTATTTCTTGCTCAATTGTGTCTAGATACTCAAGATAGGGGGAAGATTGGGAAGAATCTTTCCTTTTCTAGCTCGTCAATGCCAAGAAAAACAATGGTGGAGATGCTCTATGGTGCTCCTCAATGGGAAATTCCCCAAGCTTGGTAAATATCTTGAGCAATTGTGTCTACATGCTCTTCAGCTAGGGGGAAGATTGGCAAGAATACATTGCCTTTGCTAGCTCCTCAATTGCAAGAAAAACAATGGTAGAAATGTTGTATGGTGCTCGTCAATGGGAAATTCTCCAAAATTGGTTTCTTTCTTGCTCAATTGTGTCTACATAGTCCACCACAGTGACCAAGTTAATGTTGCCTTCGCTAGCTCCTCAATTGCAAGAAAAACAATGGTGGAGATGCTCTATGTGGCTCCTTGCTCAATTAATGGATTCTTTCTTGCTCAATTCATTCCTTATTTCTTGCTCCTCAATGTATACCATGCTCCAAGCAAAACTTAGAAACTTGTGGTGGAGATGCTTGATTCACAAAACAAGATTGTGTGGAAATATGGCAAAGAAGATAATGCTCACGCACTGTCTCGAACCTGAATTTGTGCACAGACTGTCAAACCTGCGAAAATGTGTTTAGAGTGTTTCTCGAACAACGACTGCTATTGTTTATACAAAGGATAAACATACACGCATTATTGTTAACAAAACCGGGGGCGCGTTTTGGATACATAAAATACGTGTGCATTTTACTCTAATAGAATTTTGGAGCATGTAAGAAGGTAGTTGCATGGCTAGGGGATCATTCAAGGTTTAGGGGGAATTAACAAGCAATCCCTTAGTCTTTGTACCTTAACATCCCCCCTTTCTTCAACCTAACTATATTGTTTTACAACTCTATGGGTGTGTAATAAGGGGATACATGGGGATATGTGTGTGTGTGTGTGTGTGATAGGTTATGGGGTGTTAGTGGTAATGGGAGACATATGAATGTGTGTGTGTGTGTGTGTCTGAGAGATAGGTTAGGGGATGCTAGTGGTAAGGTCTGACATAGGGATTTGTATGTGTGTATGATGATGATGATGATGATGACGATGATAATGGTGATGATGATGTTGATGTTGATGATGATTATAATGTTATGATGATGATCATGTTATGATGATCAGTTATGACGATGTTTATGGTGATGATGATGATGAAGATGAAGATAAGGATGTTTATGATGATGATGAGGATGATGATCATGACGATGATGTTGATGATTTTGATGATGATGATGGTGATGGTGATGATGATGATGATGATGATGATGATGATGTTGATGATGATGATGTTTATGATGATGAGGAGGAGGAGGATGAGGATGATGACGATGGTGATGATGATGTTGATGATGTTGATGTTGATGATGATGATCATGTTGATGCTGATGATGACGGTGACGATGGTGATGATGATGATGATGATGATGATGATGATGATGTTGATGTTGATGATGATGATCATGTTGATGTTGATGATGATGATGATGATGATGTTTATGATGCTTATGAGGATGAGGATGAGGATGAGGATGGTACGATAGTGATGATGATGGTGGTGATGATGATGATGATGACGATTATGTTGATGATGTTGATGATGGTCATGGTGATATTGATGATGATGATGATGTTGATGTTGATGATGATGATCATGTTGATATGGATATGTAATTTATTTTATTTTATTTAAGTGGATATGTAATTTATATTTCTCATTTTTTATTTTTGCACCAAGAGAAGCGATGTGCTCTCCATCCCAATATGGGGGGGATCCTCTCACGTTAGTCACGTTATGCTAGCCGACATAAATGTAAAATATTAAAAAATAAAAAATGAGAAATATAAATTACATATCCAATTAAATAAAATAGAATAAATTAAAGATCCCTTTGGGTGCTTGATAAATCCAGGTTTAAAATGGATTTATACTAATTTACTAAATTTGTTCCTTAGAAAAATGACCATTTGTATTTTTTTAATGTTCTTTTTCAAGTTCATTTGTCTTTTTATTCTCTCTAATATATAGTAACTATTAGCAATTAATGAAAAAGCTAAATTCTTTTTTAAAAGATATTCAACCTTCTTACAAGATTCTATCCTTTTTATTTTATTCATTTTGAATTACTTTTAAAATAATTTAAATTAACTAACTTTCTTTATAATTCACCATAGTAATAATAAAACAATTTTTTGTAATAAAATTTAGATATATTTTGGTGTGGCTTTAAAGTAGAATTTAGATATATTTAATTATGGCTTATTTATTAGAATAAATGAGTGTCATCCAAATAACATTGATGAGATCAATTTGTGTTTAATCTAACACTACACCAACAAGTCTATTAAAACAAAAAAGAATATAAAGAAAAACATGTCCCCTAATTTATCAAATAATAAAACCAAACACCAAATGGATCAAAATGTTTGAGGTGTAATTTTTTTATGAACATTTAAAAATTTAAGATAATAAAAACATACACCTAAAGAAATTGGATCCTTCTCAGTGCTTTTTAAATCCAAATTTAAGATAGATCTATGCTAGTTTAACTATATTATAATATCATATGGTACAATTTTATTTTTATTAAGCATGACCAATCATGAATAATTTTTATTATTTTCTTAATATAAATAATATAATAGTGTAGTATTTTATGACATTTATCATCTACTATATTTATTTTCTAATAATTATTTCATTTAAACAATATATAATATTGGTTTATTTTATTGTAATATTTTAATTATTTAATACTTATTATAATATAGTATAAAATTATAATTCATATAAATTTATTTATTGCTATATTATTTTATAATATAATATTATTAATATTTTAGAGGTATGGATATAGGTTTAATAAGGTTAATATGTTTAGAATGTGGCCATAAGCTTACTAGGAAAAACAACATTATCAAATATGTCCAATATGTTTGTGGATGTCTTGTAAACATATTAATTTTATTTATATAGTTGTTGCTAGTTTATTTACCTTTCAAGTAGAATAATTAACCTTTATTAATTAAAACCAATAGTAATTAATGTTGGTTATTAAACAATTATATATTTTATATATTTAAACTCATAAATGTATTATTAAATTGAGATAAAACATCTAAATTTTATAAGTTAACTAAACCCCATATATATATCTTCCCGCCTCCATTTAAGATGTTCTCCATATTGGTTACTTTAAATTAAATTAACCCAAAGCTTAGCTTACCAGAGGGAGTGGCGCCCGAGATCGGCTCGAAGAAGGATGCAGGTGGGCGCTCTCTATTATGCAGGTATTTTGTGGGGAACAATATATGCAGTAGAGCAATAAATGCCTGGGCGGCATTACTGTGGATGGTTGGATGTCAACCTGTTTGAAATCCAACAGCCACATTACTATGGACTGTTGGATGTCAGCCTGTTTGAAATCCAACAGCCACAGTGAAACCAACAGCATTTATTACTCTACTGCATGTAAAATATTTTTAGCCATATTTTATACCCACCAATTGAACTAGGTAAAACCAACTAAACTTAACCTACTTTATGGGATACGGCCCAACAAAAGAGGGTTACCGACTTTCGTTAGACTACGTTGATCTGCTGCCTTCTGCTTTTGCTTCCTCTGCTCTCGTTGATGTCCCTGTTGTTGTTGTTGATGCCTATGAGGTTGTTGGACTGATGGTTGATGAGGAAGCTTGTTGCTATTTCGACTGTTGATCTGGTGGAAGGTCGCTAGAAGATAGATCACACTTGTGTCTAGGAAATTTTGATGTGCTATTCACAGCAAATGAACACTGTTCAAACAATGACGAAGCTAGCCATGTAGAACTTCCTCCTGAATTATGCATAGATTTAAGGGTTTCATCCTTCGTAATTGGATTATTGTATTTGGTTACTTCGATGGTTTACTGTTTAAATTGTTTAGTGCTTGCTTCACAAGTTCGTAAAGCTATTAGGGAAGAGCGTCCTGTCCATCCATACATGTTACACTAGTAATTTTGTTATATGTTTTCTATATTAATTTTGTTTTGTATTGTATCTTATATTACGTAAGTTTTGTTAGAAGCTTTATACATCTTCGGAAAAGTTCTTAAATTGAAAAGTATTTTGTACCAGCTCTCCGATTGTTTTTTAATTCTAACTAGGTATTAGCAGATAGAATAAAAACCACTGCAAGTGTTATATTCCTCAATATCAAATTGGATTTTGAATGCGTATAAAGGATAATGCAACCTATTTTGTTTCCTATTATTACACTTGAGACTCTGGAGCTACAGTAACAATGGGAGCTGCTAGAACTCTGCTCTAAAAATTAGTGCAAGGTTGAATGAGATTCCCAGAAACAAGGTAAAGAAATTGTGGCTACCTGAAAATTTTGTATAGAAAATTATACTTTTGTTTGGACAGGGATTAAGGAAAATAAAAAAATTGCAAAGCTGGCTGCAACCTAACAAATTGTATTGCCTATGAAGATGATTTCTTTTTTATTCTATGGAGATAAAGATGATCAACCTATTTAAGTTTTTTTCCATAAATACCAAACAAACCACCAATACCAAACAAACCACCAATGAATTTAACTCAATTCAAAATAATCATATTATGTCATATTCAAAATAAACTATTCTGTCATATTTAAACGGTGTGCTGGAGTTATTTCATCTATTGGAAAAGATGATTTGATTTGAGATTGAAACTTTCATATAGTAAGAACTGATTTGAAATTGAATTTAACTCATTTCAAAATAATGATAATATGTCATATTCAAAATAAGCCATTCTGTCATATTTAAACGGTGTAATGGAGTTATTTCTAAGAATTAATTTGAAATTGAAACCCTAATACAGTAAGAAGTTAGCTAGTAAAAATTGGTTTGAGATTAAAACCCTAATACACTAAGAAGTTAGCACATAAATAAAATTCAATGATTGATTAATATCATAATACCAATGATTGATTAATATCTACCTTTCTTTTCCACTTTTGATGTGAATGTTCTAGTAATTAATTCAAATATATAATCATTTTGATGTGTTAGTTTAAGTAATTCAATGTTATGAACAAGGAGTATTTATATTTCTAATTTATAAATTAAAACTAATAATAAAAAATAGTGTAAGCAGAAAAAAAAATTATATTTATATTTATATTAACAAATAAATATAAATTTAGTTTAAACTTTGTGGCTGAGTTGCTAGCTTGATATGAAGTAGCTTGTTGTAAAAGAGATTACAAGATCAAATCTCACATGATTTTATTAGTTTAAACACATAAATGTTATGAATTGGAAATAAAAAGTATCTTTTTCTTTTATATGATAAAATATAAAATAATATTTATTTGTAAACCGAAATTTTCATAAAATAAGATCATAAATTAAAATGGATTAAATTAAGTTAGATTTTCTAATAAAATGTATATTATTTTTATGTTTGAAAATTTGATTACAAAAGATATAAAAAAAAGTTAAATTTCTATAAAATTGATAGCCTTAAATATAACTATCAAGAATTCTTCAAATATCAATCAAAATAATAACATTATGACTTTCCTCATTTCATAACATTATGATCTTCTTCATCTTAACTAACTAAGTGTACAAAATACTAATATAGATCCATCTTAAAAGAAACAATTTTTTTTTTATATTTTTTAATTATTTTTTATAAACTCAAGGTATTCAAATTAAACATAAAGTAAGCCATGCACCACTAAAAAAACCTACTCGGATTAGATATTTTCACTATTCCCACAGTTTGTGTTGGCCCTGCCATTTCGAGCACATCCTTCACACGCAACCTCCATCGAGTAATTGTGTGCATGAAACATCTACAAGTTTGTCCACGTGTTAATGAAGACAATCTAAGCCATCAAGTATGCCACCAATTATGTGCCAAGCATCTTCGTAATGGATTTCCTTTTACATAAGCATCTAGGAAAGGATGCTTTCGATAGTCCTCCAAGGGCTAGTTTAATGTCCCGAAAATACACTTTCAAATAATTATAAGGGTATTTATAAGTTTATAAACTCATAAGGAGATTGTTCTTTTGTTTGGTTTTAGCTTCATATTCAGTAACTTAACTTTGGTTCGTGTTTAGTTTTAGCTTCATATTTATTAAATTAACTTTAGCATTACACAAAATATGATGACTTTTTATATTTATACTTTTTGTACTTGTTATTATTCTTTCTCTTTTTATTATTCTTTCCCTTTTTTGTTGGTTAAGTCGAAGAATTCTTTGACTAACAGGTTTTTTATTAGCCAAGTTACCACAAATCAAGGGCATTTAAGCCATCAAAATAGCCCAAGGATTGCAGCTCGACTAGACCGCACCAACCCTTAACATGGTTGGATTTTTTGGTATCTGTCGGATTTGAAACGACGACCTTTAAACTTAGGGGTGTCTAAACCATACCTCGCCACCAACTGTTCTACATCTCATAGATTTTATTTCTTAGGAGGACATGGGGGTGGGATTTGATCCACTTATGTGTCCACTAGTCACAAGACCATTTAATACAATATATCTGGGTGGAACCACACGTTCGAACACTAAATCAATGTGGCTCCATGGCTCTAGGTAATTCCTTGATTGCAATTGAACCTTTTCCACTCATGAGAAACTCCTCGCTCTTCACCAATAGATCCAACCCCTTTGGGCATTTATTCTTCCTCTTTTTACTCTAGTAGGTGTTGTCACTATTTTCTGGCATAATTTGTTATTCCCCTATTCTACCATCCACTACATAGTCTTAGTTGATTTGTTGTGCTTTACAATTTATTGTAATGGGATTGATGCATAATCATGGACTCCTTTAAAGGCACTTTAGATGCCACATAACACTAAAAAACATGGAACCACTAGCTTTAGGTGACAATTATAGGTACTTCTCTAACCGATTTGAAGATCAAGTAAAAAGGAAAAATTTAGGTAATTGAATAAGCTTTCATAATATATAACTTTTATCTATATGAAATTTGTGAAAATGATTATAAAATTAGTTTCCCTTAAATTGGGTTTTCAAATTTTTAGCACATCATAACATATATGTTTGTGTGGGTGTAACACTATATAAAGTAAATGATGTCATTTTTGAATAAAATCTTGCAGACATATAAATGACATATGGTACTAGTGCAACACTATTTTTTCAAAAATTTTCATAAGTTATTATTTTTATTATTAATTATTGAAGTCTAAAAACCTTGAAACGAAAACATTCAGTGCGGGTGCAACACTTTAGGGACTAAAAGTAATGAACTTCTTGATTTATATATATAAGATTGTAGAGATCTCTCTCCTCTAGTGCATCATATAGTTTTATTGTGAAATGGTGAAGGAAATCAAAAGTTATATAAAAAACAATAGATGTATCTATTTTCGAAAACTCACGTCTGTCATTTAGAAAAATAATATTAAATAAAGAAAACATACATCTGTAGAAAAAAATACATATTTGGAATCATAAAATCATATTTTGCAATATTCTATATTTTCATAAAAAAAAAGTTGTTTTGTCATAGCAAAAAACGCCGTCGAAACTTATCATATTCATGGACTTCTAAAATACAGGAAATATATCTGGTCTATTTGTCCCAAACAATACATTCTGTAGTCCAAATCTATTTCTAAACATGATTCCAAGCCTTATTCCCACAAAAATTTTAAATTTTACGAATTCCACTTGCGATAAAAAATGCACATGTTTTATAACACATATCGCATATGCGTTATAATGCATATGCGTTGTAACACATATGCGATATAATGCATATGCATTGTAACACATATGTGATATAAATCACGTATGCATTAAAAAATGCATGTCGGGTAAAACGACGTATCAATCGTTAAGGGAATGTTGTTGAAATGGATACGTAAATGGAGTCATTGTCTAAACTTCCTTCCAATAGGATGAAGAGGAGTTATGAATCATATAATTTAGACTAAAAAAACCCTTTTCCTAAACTAGATAATGCAATTCAATTAGCATTGTTTGATTCTATGCCAACCTCAAATTAGTTGGTAGTAGGATAGCGATAAGAAGGGAAAAGTGGGGAAAGGGTGTCTTGTAGCTTCCCATATCTACTAGGTAATTTAGAATGAGTTTTCCCTTTTTCCAATGTGTCAAAGTATCTATGCTTGAATATGGATTTAGAATACAAAGAATATAAATATATATTGATACTTGCATAAAGATTTAAAAGTTAAATATTTGTGAATTTCAGCTTCTATAAATTTGTAACAACTTAACCTACCTATTATACATTTTATGGTATATATATGTGGAAAATGGTTTACATCCGATCATCTCATATCGATATCCAATCATTGTAAGTCGATCATAGTTGGGATTGGATACTGGAATTGAATCCTTGGCTTGGATCCCGGGCTCATGGGCTACTCTAATCCAATGGAAGGGTTGCATATTGTTTGGTCTATGCGAGAATATGACAAAATTTAACACACCCTTGGTAGAATAATGGTGCATGGTACCTTTATATGATGATATGTTTTTATGTTTAAATGAACTAATATGTGTATGGGAATGTATATTGATCTTAATCTTCGACTCTTCCTTCAAATGTTTATTCAAATAGAACATATAAGTAGAAACCTATGTAAAATGGGAGGGACAAATCTCAAAAGACACATCATTCCTAGAATTCCAAAGATTCCAGCTAATTAGGAAAGTAATTGCTCTATAATTGTTTACATATTCTCATGAAAACCATATAGGCCTACCTCCACAGACTTGTACTGCCAAATATCCTTCTTTCATAATCAACATTCTAACTTATTACATAATTGAAGAGAAAAGGGACATTTCATGAAGATATGGGATATGCCTTCTCCACCTTGCCAACAAATATAACATATTCTAGGACCTTCATTATTTTCCTTTTGATAGAGATCTTCGGTCAAGACTTTTGAGCTGAGTAAAAGCCATATGATAATTTTAGACTTTTTGGAGCTTTAATTCTCCAAATCATTTCCCACCACCATCTATCTTCCAAATCCTCCACATTCATAAGTTCGGATAGTTTGGATACAATGTATAACCTCCTCCATTCTTATTTAGACTCCCGATAAAAACATTTGGATCTTAGTTTAACTAAACTTGTGTGAATTTTAGTTCTAAAATAAAATAATTCAATTGATCTTTCAATCTACCTATCAAGTGAAGTTTGTGTTCCATCCCCATTTCCACGATAAAGAGGAATCTTCGTCACACACATCCTCACACCCTCTCTCCATCCCTCTCTATCTAACCATCACTATTTCTCTCCTTCACTGTCCCTCTGCATTATAACCATCCCTCAACCCTCTCTCTCACCCCTTTCCCTCCATCTATTCCTCCCCCCCTACCTGCCTCCCTCCCTCCCTTCCTCGCTCTCTTCCTCTCTCCCCACTCCTTCCTTATCTCACTACTCCCCGCTCAAACAAAATTACACACTTCTTGGTCTTGGAACACTGCACCCCTTCTCCATCTATAACCAACCTCCCCTATTTGTCTCTCTCAAACACATTCACACACCCTCTGTTGTTCTCTCTATCTCTCTATCTCTCTCACACACACAATCCTTCATATCTATCCCTTGGTGTAACCATACTTGACCATCCTTCATTTCCCTAAATCCCTCATCTCTCATTATTATTATACCACTCTCTCACCCTCTAACCATCCCTCTATCCATCATTTTCTCTCCCTCCATCTATCTCTCTCTCTTTGAATCTCCCCACTCTCACTCTTTAACCACCCCCCCATTTCTCTCTCTCACCCACTCACTCTATACCTATCTCTAGAAAACCACTCCATCCATCCCTCTCCTCCTTCTCACCCTTTAACCACCCCCCCCATTTGTCCCTCCATCCATTATTCTATATCTTTCCTCCATCCATTATCCTATATATTTGTTGCACCCAAGCATCCCTCCCTCCTATATATCTCCCTCTCCCATCCCCCCTATATCTCTTATCCCCCCATCCCTCCATCCCACTTATATTTATTCCCCTCCCACTTATATTTCTCCTCCCTTCATTCCCCCTTTCATATCTCTCCCCTACCCATCCCTTCCTTCCCCTTATATTTATCCTCCCTTCATTCCCCCATATCTCTACCCTACCCATCGGCCTCTCCCATGATTCCCTCTACACCTTTCTCTCACTCCTTTGACTACGCCCCCTCTCACTAGTGGAAAATGAGATATTAGTGACCAAAAAAATGACCAAAATCTACATATCAATGACCACTTTTGGTTTCACAATCATTGGTGGCTAATTTACGATCTTTTATTACGTGACCAAAATTGGTCATTTTTATTTTGGTCATTTATAGATTGTCATTTGCTCATTAATTTGGTCATATATTTGAATTAATGACCAAATATATGACCACATTTATGACCAAATTAATGACCACATGACAAACTAGAATATGACCAAATTTGGNTAGTTTTTGGTCATTGATTTACGAATTTTGGTTCTTTTTTGGTTATATATATCTCATTTTTTGGTCACGTATCTCTCATTTTTTTGTCATTTTATATGCAAATTTTGATCATTAATCTCATTTATTGGTCACTAATCTAGTCATTTTTAGTCATTTTATGTGTGGTTATTATATTTTGATAGTTTTAATGGTGTCCATTATTAATCAATATAAATTTTTAATATGATATTATGTTTAAATTAAAAAAAGAATCATACATTATTTATTATCATTTAATACACATGCAAATTATGCAATGTCACATTAATTAGTTAATTATAACATTTATAAATAATATAAAGTACAACCATACAAGTTTTAAGCTGCACAAATTATATTATATGAAATATCAAATATTACAATAAATATGAGTTTTCTAAAAAACTATCTCCATATAACTTTACATGAAAATCATCTAATACATTGATGACTTTTCAAAATATAACAATAGCTAAACCATCCCACTTGTACTTGGCTTCTAAGCCATACTTAGATCCTGCAACAGCTTCAATTAACCCATACTTAGCAGCTTGAAAGCCTCAACAATAGACTCTTCATACTCAATGGCAAAGCCTCAAACAACAGGCTCTTCATACTCAATGGTCCACTTAGTTAAGTTCACTCCTGAAAAATCCAATAAAAAAATATCAGTTAAAAAACAATGAACTGTACAGTAGAAAAACAATTAAGCAAATTATTGATAATGTTCAATAGCCAATATTAAACCATACAACATTGAACTCAATTTCGCCGCATGGAAAAGTTCATAGTAACTGAGGTATTGAAATTGCATGTGTTCCAGGATTCATGAAAACCAATTTGTCCTTCAATTAATATAAGCAAACTTGGGACGTTGAATTTGAACCTTTCTTTTAGGCTTATCCTAATCCATACTAAATAGCCTGGGAATTCTCACTGGTAAGACTAGTGAATTCAAAGATTGATATTTTAGTAAATGACACAAATAGCATAAAACTTACCTTCTTGTTTCTGCCATCTATTTTGTGAAAAACCTTTCACCCCTGGTTGTGTCCTCAATGCAGAGGTTCATGTTCTATTACATCTTTCATAAATAACAAGTTACAACAATTACATTGAATAATAATATCCACCTTTCTTACCCACGCAATACCTTAGCTTTAGATTGCAAGAGAAATACATGCAAAAAAGTAAGTTTCATGAATACCGTACAACACCCTTAGACAGTCTAGACTTTTTTCATATTCCACAACTTCCCATGGAAAAGCGCATGCTTATTAATAGCAACTTGGTACAAAAGACAGCCAATGCCTAGTCAAAAATAGAAAACGATATTGTTACCTTGTGAGATCTTCCATAGTTCATATTACATTCCTCTTGTGTTCTAATATAAAAATTCAAAATTCTACTCTAATTCAAAAGTATTTGGATATGATCTGAAATTTCCTTCTAGCTTTGTACATCTAGAGCTGATTTCCTATGTTTTTACTCTATATAACTGATTTCCTCTCTAAATTTAAAATGCTTGACACAAGAGAACCCCCTATGTTATGCAATTAACAAAGATGAGACTTTTATTGAACAACATAACCACTTTTGTCTAAGGCATCTAAGACCCATGTCTCCTAACTTCAATATCTTTAAAGTAACAAATTGTCCATCTTAGAAGATGAATGATCACTTGTAGATGTGCAAGTTTGTCTTTGGGCACCTCTAGTTAGCCAAAATAACATTATTTGCTCACGAGTAAATAGGGTTTTGTCCTTTCAGGCCAATGATAGGGTTAAGCTTCAAGAATAGGAAGTTATAAAAGTTATATATACCACTCGAGTAACTATAAATATATTTGTAGAAAGTATTTTATAGGAAATCCCTTTTAATTCCTAGTTGAAAAGATGTAAAACTGTTGCAAAAAAACTGAATATGTATTGTTAATTGCATTAAATAAAAGTTATATATACCACTTGAGTAACTATAAATTTATTTGTAGAAATTATTCTACAGGAAATCCCTTTTAATTCCTAGTTGAAAAAATGTAAAACTGCTGCAAAAAAACTGAATATATATTGTTAACTGCATTAAAAAAATTTCTACACATATTCCAATTTAATAGGAATTACTTTGAAGCTTCCACATAGTAATCAAGATGTTGATCACTGTTGAAATATTTTGGTCTGCATCAATCAACCTAATCTTTGATTCCACCAATTCAATTTCCTAACACTTTGTTACGAGGAATTTTCCAAAATATCTAGCCAAGCGATCAACATTTGAATCAATGCTGAAGCTGCCCCCCTCTGCTGCACATCAATATCTTGAAAATGATGTAGTTAATGAACAATACACCCAGAAGAGGAGATAACAACTTAGTTTTGGCGGAAACATAAATAGGACAAAATTCAATCAAGATTATGAGGTATCATGAAACTTAATAAATAGAATCAATGCATAGAGATAGTTGCACATTCTCTATCTTTTTGGATTAGAAAAAAATAGGAAGGGTAGTGCATCTTAGATCTATAAGTTATGGGACCATATCCAAAGAGACCAATGCTGACAACATTGACTTTGACAATTGACATCAACTTCAACAATCCACATTTGTAAGTTCAAACATATCAAATATATGGAAGTTGTAGCTACATGAAATATTGACAAACAATATCTTGTATAATTAAACAACTGAACTCCTAGTTAGGTTCAAAAACATAGATAGGCACATAGAAATGGGAGCTAGGAGAAAGTGTAAGTATAATTAAAGAAAGCAAGCAAAATCTACTAAGCCAATATTAAACTAGACAACATTGAACTCAATTTTACCGCATGGAAACGTAGGTCACAACCTATTTTTTGTGGCTGAAAGTTGTACTATTTTTGAAACGGTAGTCAGCCTGGATATCCACCCCTTCAAGAGTGACCTGGGCAAGGATAATCTCAAGATATGAGACCAGTGATTCAAAACTACTTTTCCATTGGAGAACGTATTTTAAATGTATTCTTAAAATTTCCATTGGCTTCTGTCGACATTCTAAATGTGTTCTTAAAATTTACTTTAGCTTAGGTTAACAGAAACCAATAATTCAAGATACTTGAGAAAGCCAATATACCTGCAAAAACCAATAATGAAAGATACTTGAGAAATCCAATATAGGTGCCTTCAAAATCCAACCATTAAAAGGACCCTAACTAAGAGAAAAGAAATGGACAATAGCTTTTTCTTTTTTAAATTAATTCTTGTGGTTACTTCTTCGGGATGCTGATAGGTGGGCTAAGTGAGATGGACTAGTGTCTGCTGATAATAATCTATTTTCAAAATGCATGACCCAAAATCAGCGTCCACTGCATAAATGGGGTGATTCACTGAGTTTCTTTCCTTGCTTACAATGTATGCCAGCTGATTTTCCCTATACAGCCTCTTAGTCTCTCCTCCAAACGTGGGAATGGAAACATATGTGAGATTGATCTAAAGGGTGCCACCTAGTCTTTTGCTCCATGACCGAGAGTGCAAGAGGCCAAATTTTGGAGGGATATCAGCCACTACAATGTCCATCATGATGCTTTTCAAAGGTAGCTGAGTTAGGTTCACTCCAAGGTCTTTGATGAGGCCCAAGCACTTGACCTTCCTAGAGTCAAAGGTGAATAAATCATGGTAGGGCTTGGTGATGCTGAGGCTAAGCTCATCCATCACAGCTTTTGGCATTAGGTTATGAGAGGCTCCTGAATCTAGCAGGCAGTTATGGAGGATTTTATCATGTATATTCAAGGATATGTAGAATGGTAGGCATGATTCCTTTAGGTCTTCAATCATGGGGCCTAGGGTTACAATAGGATTTTCATCCTGCAGGTTCACAAAGTTAGTGCCAATGTGCACCTTGGGCTAAAGGGAATTCAGAATGGAGGTTTTGAATGCATCTTTCTTCATTAGCTCAATTAAAGGGAAAGGAATTTTCAATTTTTGAATTTCTGACTTAAGGTTGAAACAATAATGCATCCTATATGGAAACCTTACCTCATGAGCTATAGTTTTGAGTTGGACTTGATCAAGCATGGATGAAGGTGTTGGTTTTAGCAATGCTTTGGATGTGACAGCCACCTTCTTTGGTATGACAGCAACCTTTCTAGCTGGTGCAGCAGGATGCTTGATAGGCACGACATTCTTCTTGGGGGGAGAAACTAGCCTAGACCTCAGTTTGTAACCTCCTTGAACATCAGCCTAATAGACAGTCTCTTCAGTGATCTTCTCATCAATTAGGGCTTCCTCATATTCTGCCTGTATAAGAAAAGAACAGTCCACCTCATCCTCTATGCAGTGGATATTGTATTCAGCTTCTCCTTCTTCTTCAATGAATTCTGGCTCTTCTTCTGATAAAACATTTTGAAATGGATCTCTTATCCTCTGGTCTTCCCATTGATTCCTCTCCCTTCTAAGAATATGAACTGGAGGGTTTCCTCTTCTATAAGGAACAAAATTTGGGTTTCGAGGAGAAAAGTCACTTAGCCCTTTACCCATCACCGGTAGACGTCCTTGGGCCCTCAATTTATACATTTCAGCAGTCAGGTTATCTAAAAGTTTGGTCATTTTGTTAATCTTGTTCTTTGATGCAGAAGCCCCACTAGAGTCTGTCGGCTACTTTTTCCTGTCTATCTTCCCTTTGACCTTCTGAGATGCCAGAATGTTTGACTCTACCTCCAGGGCAGCATCTTGCATGAGTGATAAGGAGGCAGACCTCCTTTCTCTGAGAAGTAGGAAGAAGTCAAAGTCAAAGGTATTTGCCTAAGTTATCCTAGCTAAGGTATCAGCGGGCTTAATTTCAGTGGGGATCTTGTTGTACATATTATTGAATCTCTTGGTAAAGTTGAAGACAAACTCCCCCTTTTCCTTTTTTAGGTTTCTGAATTCTGTGATATAGTAGAGGTGGTCTCTCCTTTCTCTCCAATGCTTTAGGAAAATGTCATCTAGGGCCTCTATGCCTGCCACCAATCCAGTAGGAAATTCCTTAAACCACTTCCTAGCTTGACCATCTAGGATTTGCACAAAACCCTAATCCATACATCTTCTTGTTCCATGTTAATATTTTCAGCATAGCTGTAAAAATCCTCTAGATGTTCTTTAGCAGTGAAATCCCCTTCCCCTGTAAACTTAGGCTTATACTTGAGATAATCCCCAGTAGGCATGGCTATGAGAGGATTTGGCAAAAACAGGGGTGCATACCTAGCTACCAAGATCCTTTCCATCTTAGTCAATTGAGGGGAAGCCATATTGGAAATGGGTATGGACAGGGTTGCGGAAGGAAGCACTGATGAAGATACATGCTAAGAAGGCGGTGGTATATTTATCCCAGTGGAGTCACCAGGGATTGGATCTTCATAAGCAGCAGGACTTGAAGATGCCCAACCCCTAGATTTTTCTGATGTATCTAAAAATTCCTGGGAATTAAGAATTTCAATATAAGAAATAATAGCAGAAATATTTCTTGAAATACCTGATGTAGCTTTTTTTGCAGAACTACTGGTCTGTATTAGTAAATCCCTAGCTTTCCTCAAAATTTCTTCTGGATATAAAAATGGTGTTGCTGGTGGCACCTTTGGGTTTTCTTTGGTACTTGGTCTTCTTGTAGCCACCTTATATCAATGGAGTCTCCAAATAGATGATTACAACCATAATAGTGTCCAATATTTGTCTATCATCAAAGCATGGATCTATGTCATCTCCCAGGGAATATGAGCTTCAATCTCGTCTCCCTAGCAACGACGCCAATTTGTTATCACTCCAGGAAACTCCTCTAGGTTGTAGCTCGAGGATTCCTAGTAACTTACAATGTTTTTGGGGTTTTCTGATACGGATCAAGTTAGTTGACCTATATAACCTTTCCACTCTCAAGGCATGCACAAAACTCACTCATTTACAAGGCTTTTAGTTACAATTGCTCAGAAGTTCAACAATAAGGTGAAGGGATGGAGAACTCACGAGGCTGGCAGACTTACATACAGAACACATGCATATAAATGGCTAAACCATGATGAGGATGGTATTTATAAATCAAATCCTTCTAACAAACCAATAGGATGACAACTATCAGCTTTTTAATCAATCTGAAAATGACCTAAATACACATTCAGGTATAAATACAGTAAAGAAAGAGATGATGGCTAAACAGATCACAACAAAAGAGCTTATATCATGAATAAGTAAAATGAGAACCATGAAAGCATTATAGGCTTATAAATCCCTGAAGTTAAACCTTTATTATAAAATTGATCTTAGGCTTTATAGATTCTACAAAAAGTACAGATCCCAAAAATTCGATCCATTTTCACAAAAATACTCAAAGTGGTAGTTTTTTCAAATTAGGGTTTCAAACCCTACCTAACTATTTTTCTAACTATGATGAAGATCTAGTTCACTGAGTGAACATTAAATAACTGAAGTAGTTTCTAGTGATCACTGTTGCTGGTTCACTGTAAATTTGCCACCAAAATCTAGCATTTCGGTGGTTAACTGAAGTGATCTTTCTTGCTTAATTCACTGGAATTTTCTACCCTGTCTTTGCATCGACGATCTGAAGCTATAACCACTAACTCATTGGCGATTGGAACACCAAACCACTAAAACATCGGAACCTCAAGACTGAATGCGATCGGCGATCGAAAGCTCTAGCCACTAAGGATTGGAGCTTTACATCAAAATGTTGCAGCAGTGTCAGCGTTTCAAACCACTAATGTCATGATAGATGGTCGGAGGCTCTAGCCACTAACCCATCAGAGCTTTAAACTTGAGCGCTGCCACAGTGTTGGAAATTCAAACCACTAACTTCACAATTGATGATCGAAAGCTCTAGCCACTAAGGATCGGAGGTTTACGCCTGAACATTGTCACAGTGTCGGCGTCTCAAACTACTAACATCGCGATCGATGATCAAAAGCTCTAGCCACTAACCCATTGGAGCTTTAAACCTGAGCGTTGCCACAGCGTCAGCAATTCAAACCACTAACTTCTAGGCATCAGTGATAAAAAATACTAACCATTAATCTGTCAGTGATCAGAGGCTCTAGCCACTAACCCATCGGAGCTTTAAACTTGAATGTTGCCACAGTGTCGGTATTTCGAACTACTAACGTGGTGATCGGTGATCAGAATCTCTAGCGACTAACCCATCGGATATTTAAAACTGAGTGTTGTTGCAGTGTCGGTGATTCAAACAACTAAATTCTAAGCATAGGAAATCAAAAATACTAACCACTAATCTGTCGGCAATTGAAATGTCTAGCCATTAATCCATCGGAGCTTTAAACCACTAATTTTCGGTGATTGAAACCCCAAGACTGAATGTGTCGGTGCTTTAAAACAAAAGTTTTTCATAGTGTCGACGGTATAAAGGAATAAACCTCTGAAACACTGGTGTCGTAGAGGATTAAACCTCTGACCTGTTGTCCAAAAATGTTCCTTTTGGTGGTCAGTGTATATGTTGCACTCCTTCTTAATCTGCCGAAGACAGCCCTTTTTTGTGGCTAATGAGATGTTCTAAGCCTCGCCTAAGCCACCAAAATCTACAACTTGTAAAATTTTTACCCAAATAAAAAACAGAGGCTTTCAAACTTGTCAGTGATATTCATATCCTTCATTGCATGAGTTAAATTCTTCATACTATCAAAATAAATTATTTTGGGAGATAACAGATTCATTGGTAAGAAACAAGACTTGGGATCTGGTTAAGTTTCCTGCAGAAAAAGAGCATTATAGAATAAATGGGTTTACAGGTTGAAGGAAGAAGATGGAGGAAAGAAGCGGTACAAGGATAGACTTGTTGTAAAGGGGTTTGCACAAAAGAAAGGTATAGACTTTGATGAAATATTTTCTCCTATTGTTAAAATGACTTCAATTAGAACTATTTTCAGTCTAGCAGTGGTAGAAGATTTGCATCTTGAACAGTTAGATGAAAAAATAGGCTTTCTCCATGGAGATTTGGAGGAAGAGATTTATATGCAGCAGCCACAAGGGTATGAGGTCAAAGGGAAGGAGAATTTGGTTTGTAGGTTGAAGAAGAGTAACCACTTATACTATGAAATGAGAACTCTACATAGTTCTCATTTTTCTCTCTCCTAATTTTAGTAGCTATTTTTACCTTCATTTAAAAAAGGGTTGATACCAGTATCACCCATTTTCATTATAAGGAATTTTTTTGGGCATCTGAATCATCTTTGTCATAAAATATTATTACTTTCTATTTTCAAGTGTGTTTTTTAGACATTTAAGAAAATAACATACATTTAGAAGCAAATTATATTGAAAAACATATACATTTTGCAATTTTTTCTTTAAAATAATACATTATTATAGGAAAAATAAGACTTTTTTATTGACAAAATTCTAAGAAATTCTAGATAATAAAGACATTTACAACCATTTTCAACGGATTTTCATAGAATTTTTGTATAAAAATGATACTATTTCATACTATATTCCAAAATGTTATGGTTCACATAAATTCATGAAAAAATATACCATATATTTGTAAATAACATATTAAAAACAATATATATATATATAGAAATTTTATTTCTAATATAAAGTCTAAAAGTCAAAACAATACTAATATATCCTATCAAAAAGTTGTCGAATTTAACATTTTCTTTTAAAAACTAAAACCACCTTAATCCCCCCCTTAAATCCTCCTCGGCCTCTGCCTCCCTCGCCCTCCACCTTCCTCCCACTCCACCTCCCCCTACCACCTCCTCCGTCATCACATCAAGAGGAATGTCACTCCCTTGGGCGCCAAACGGCCGCCCCTCGCTAGCGGTGTGATTCTCAGAATCATTGGCTTTGGTGTAAATCTCATGTATATATAGTCATTCTATATATTTCATTATCCTTCCACAAAAACTATTTGAACTTTGCACAATCCATTTAATAAACACAATGGATAGATAAAATTTTGACCCATATATAACATCATGAATATTTAAACACTACACCCCATAATTTTTAAAATGGATCCCTTTTTAAAATGAATGCATGCTAATTATAATCCAATTATAAAATTATAGTTGTGGGTTCTGAGATCCAATTCTTATATCATATACCTTGCTAAACAATTTGGCGCACTCAAACTATAAAGCCAATTATTTCCAAACCAAATATATAATCTTGAGTGGTTGTAGCCCTCAGATAATGGTTACTAGGTTTCCATAGATGCAGTGAGTCCACAATATAAATTGCTAAAACTGTAACAACTAATCCCCAAAAAAAGAAAATATACTTAAAAACGCCCTTAGTTCACAATATCAATTCCCAATGGTGAGAGTGGACATGCCAAGCCGAGGATACATAGGTTTAAGAAGGGTGATGAGGGTACACATTGGGTTTGAGTACTGCTCTATGAAAAGCAAGATTGTGGATTAATGGGGTAACTGACATGATGAGGGGTAACCGACGATGTGTTTACCTGGTTAATGTCATAGACCTATGGGTGGTTCCTATGGTGGTACTTATTTTTATAGTGACGGTGGTGTGTTTCCTGTTGGAATGTAGCTGCTATCTTGTAAGTGTGTAGTAGGTTGTAGTGTTCCTGTATGTGTAGTAATATAAAGGCTATAAGTGTAAAGAGTAAAAATAAATTTGGCATAACATAATTTAATAATCTCTTTCTTCTCCTTTGTCTTTTTACTTTCGAACCATAGCAACCCTATACAAATGGATGGAACATGAAAGTAAAAAAACCACTAGTTGGTCCCAGCTCTTTATGACTCGCAGACTTAGCTAGAGATTGAACAGGATGTTTCCAAATCATAAATATTATGCTTTTAATCCAGGAATGATGAACAGATGGAAATCAATTGCTAATTATGGCTCCGTTTAGCCTTGAGGATGTATATTTTGGGAATTCAATCTAAAATTAAGAGTGGTATAGCACCTGGCAAGAGTCACCTTGCTTCGCCCTTTTAATGGATTGGCCCGGAATAAAAACAAAAATGAATTGCCTTTTTTATTGAAAAATATTGTCTGCAATTTATAGTTATTACACCAAACAAGAGAGAATATAATACAATAGTTAATGCAACAAACAAGAGAGAATATAATTATTAATAACTAATGACTATAATTATTAATAACTAAACATTGACCATAAGAAAAGAGAAGTGTGTTACCATATAATTATTAATAACTAAACATCGAATCATAAGAAAAGAGAAGCGCGTTACCATATAATTATTAATAACTAAACATTGATCATAAGAAAAAAGAAGTGTGTTACCAGATGAATTGTCTAATGTGAGTGTAACTGCAGACTCATCTTTGGAAACATTTTGGTGTTTTCCACCCCACAGATTAGCATAGATTTCTGAAAACTTCAGAGTCTTGAAGTAATATTTCATCACTGGAACACAAGGTAAAGAAGGCATAGCATGGTTTTTGTCTACCGAAGCCAAAACCTTCAAGGAAATTACTGGACTATGAAGCATTAGAAAAAACATAAAGAAGGACAATAAAATTCCCTTCAAGCCATTGTAATCGGTAAGGAATATTGAGAGTTGGACAACCATCATAAACAAAATATGAAATCGAAAAAATCATTGGTGGTTTATTCTGAAAACAGATCAAATTTATAGCACAACTACTACAACTACTCCACTGAGATGAGCGAGCAGATCAAGCATTTGTTCAACACTGTTGGCATGTACACACAGCACTAAACTTTAGCTCCTGTGTTACAATCTAACACGGGATATCATTTAAATTATAACACAAGATAATGATAGTGAAGCTTCACTCCACCCTCTACCTCCCCCTTCCACTTTCTTCGTTGTTGCAATAAGGGAGCACCGCTCCTTGGGAGCCAACTAGTCGCCCTTTACTAGCGGTGCGATTCTCAGAATCATGCCACCAGTAAAGGGAAGATCATTGGCTCCCAAGGAGCGGCGCTCCCTTATTGCAATAGTAGAGGAGGTGAGTATGAGGCTTCTAAAATTTCAAGACCTACAATGCTACATTCCTTTGGTTTGTAATGGCAGAGAAATAGCTTCCAAAAATTGAAAAAATGGGAGCAACCCTAGATTATATTACTAACTTCATCTATTCGGAAAAACATGTCTACATGTTAGATTGTAACAAAGGATAACATGTCAACGTGTTAGATTGTAACAAAGGATAATGATAGTGAAGCTCCACTACACCCTCCGCCTCCCCCTTCCACCTCCTTCGCTGTTGCAATAAGGGAGCACCGCTCCTTGGGAGCCAATGAGCCGCCAGTAAAGGGCGGCTCGTTGGCTCCCAAGGAGCGGCGCTCCCTTATTGCAACCGCAAAGGAGGTGAAAGGGGGAGGCGGAGGGTGGAGTGAAGTGTCACTATCATTATCTTGTGTTATAGTTTAAATGATATCCTGTGTTAGATTGTAACACGGGAGTAACACAGGAGCTAAATGATATCAGCTGGTGTTACTTTCATATTTTGCAATGACAGAATAAAATAAGCGTACTATGCAAGCTGAACAGACCATCAAGTCCCCATCCAATGTAGAGGGGAGTGATTCCAAAGGCATCTCGAGTAGCTATGAAACTCTGGTCACGTGTGTCAAGCAAAACGAAAGAGAACATTCCATCCAACATGTTCACAAAATCCTCGCCATAGTCCTCGTACTTACAGAACATAGACAGATCAACAATTCACAATCATTCTCTTAAAAACCCAAAGGTCGATATTCTCATCACACTCTTAAAAAGTCAGAAGGACATTAAACACTTAAACTCCAAAACCATATTCATGGCCATTCTTGAACACAAAATTGAAAAAGTTGAAAGAAGGGTAACAATTGAGAAATATGCAAGGAAGGAAGAGTACACCGCTGGGTACTCACAAGATGAGCTACAATTTCACAATCGCTATCGGTCTGAAACTGGTGAGATTTGAGCTACTCTCTCAGTTTCTGGTGGTTATATATTTCTCTGTTCACCTGCAATGCCAGAAATTCAAGTGTATATAAATTCAGCAAATATTTGCAACTGAACAATGAAACCAAAATGTATATATGAACTAATTGCAACTATTTGTTTATATAATGGCCGACTTACAGTAACAACAATTTGTTTATCTTCATTGTACAAGGGTTGATCCCCAGAGGCAGGATCTACGATGGCCAACCTCTGGTGAGCAAGAAACGAATTCCCGCTCTGATACAGTCTGCTCCAGTCGAGGCCTCTATGTCGTAGCCTGCCCACCAATGAAAGCAAGAAAAATAGGAAAACACTATTAAATTATAAAAGTGAAATGCTACAAAATCAAATATTCGATCAAAGACTACAACGAAAAAGGATTTTATTCATATTCTTTTTTTGTTGCTATATTTTGGAAACTTAGTTTTTATACAATTTGTAAACATAATTTTAAGGATGAGCTTAATGGGTAAGATTTGAAAATACTTTCTTTGTTTGAGGGAATCAAGCTTCTACCACTTCAATGTTAAATTAAAACTACAAATCATGACGCTTACTATGTACGATCTTTAATATTCATAAATCATGATGGAAAGTATTGAAAAAACTGAAAACATGTTACATTAATATATCTGATATATATTGGACATACCTCCACGAAAGCTCCAACACCCGAAAGCGCTTGGCCTGCGATGTTTCCAAGCAACCGCACACCGCTAGGATTCCACACATCGTGACTGAGTGACTAACTATATGAGAACAGTAAAAACCTAAAATTAGGAAGGGTGGGAGGACTCAGGAGGGGCGTGCGATACTACTTACTAATTATTAGGTCGGGAAGAGGGATGGGTTAGATAGTGGATTGCATAGGTTTTCTTGTGTTGACCGAGAACGAGTTATATTTATAGAAGTGAATGGATAAAGTCTAGAGGAATACATGTGGCCAGGGTTGGAATTTCATTTCATCTCAACCCTTCAAATTAAATTATATATATATTAAGTATTAAGTTTTTATATCTTCAGTCACATAATGCTTTATGTAGAATTTTTCATTAATTTTTTTATTAAAGAATTTAAGTAATGAAAAAATTAATTTTTATTATATATTTAACAAAAAAATTAATAAAATTAGATATCAAAAATAACATAAACCAATAATTGACACCCACCAACATTATGTAATATACAGTTACCAGCATCCATATTACCTACAATTAAAATTTGAATTTGGGAAGTTTCAAAGTTCACCCTCTCCAAAAACTAAAAAACTAAAAAAAAAAGCTTATAAATATAACTAAATCTGGTTAAATATTTAGAAAATAAAATAATATTATTATTTGTACAACAAGAATTCTTAGTTTTATTTATTTATTTATGATTAAATAGTATTTGTTTTTTGTTTATATTAACTCTAATAGTATGCTATGAATAATAGATATAAATTTATATATTTTATACTTGTGATTGTACTACTAGATAAAACAATATAATATAAATTATTTTTATTTAATGAGTCATCGTGGGTTTTCCTAGGAGACTCCCCACACTCCCTCCACCTTCTCCATCCTCCCTTCGTCCCCCTCCTCTCGCTCCGCTCCCGTCCACCCTCCTCCCCCTCCGCCTCCCCTTTCCACCTTCTCTCTCATCGCATTAAGCGGAGGGTAGATCCCTTGGGAGCCAAAGGGCCATCCCTCATTGGAAACATGATTTTGATAAGCGCATTGACAGTGAGGAGCAGCCCTTTGGCACCCAAGGGAGTAGCGCTCCCCTTAATACGACGACGAAGGAGGTGGAAGGGGGAGGTGGAGGGGAAGGGAGACGAATATTTTGAATATTTATATGAAACTCTAAAGGCGATGACAAAGGAGCCATTTGTAATTGAAACTCTGAAGGAGATTTTGAACATTTATATGAATCATTTGTTATTGTATGGTATAATATATAATTTCATTATGAAATACGTCATAATTTATTTGATTTTTTATGGTTAGAGTGGTGAAATTATTTATGAAATATTTTTGTTTGTTTAATATGCAAGTTTCAAAAAAGTTGTAATTTATCATTTGGAGAAAAAAAGTTTTAAGTTGTTTAAGACCTACGACATTCACTATGCTGCAGACTCCGAGCTAGAGCTGGTTGGATACACAGATTCTGATTGGGTGGGTGATTCTATTGATTGTAAGTCTACTTTTATATATGTATTTATGTTTGGTGGTGGCCCCATTTACTGGTCTAGCAAAAAGCAGGCTACCATAGCATTATCTTCAGCAGAGGCCGAGTATCGAGGAGCGGTGAATGCTTGAATCCAAGCAGTTTGGTTGCAAGGCATTCTTTCAGAGTTTGATCTTGGTAGTACTTTGTCCATTGTCCTCTTTTGTGACAATAAAAGTGCTATTAATATATCCACAGATCCAGTTACCAGGAAGAGGACCAAGAATGTAGAGATATACATTGACTATATCAGAGAGCTAGTGCATGACAGGACCATCATTCTTCAATATTTCCTGACTGATGAGTAGATTGTAGACATCTTCATGAAGGGATTTTCAGAAAAGAAGTTCTCTTACCTTTGTTGACTATTGGGGGTGAGTCCATCAGGGTGATCAGACTACTTTCAGTGTTCATCTTGAAGGGGGGCGGGGTTCCCACTGGTTTTTTCCTCTTTTCCTAACTTTGTTTATTTTTTAGCATTGTTTCAGTTTCAGTATTGTATAGGGTGACCTATGGCCTTAGTTTTCAGGGCCCTAGCATTTTCATGCATTTTGTGTTTTCTACTCCTCCTGAGTATAGCTTAAGGGGGGGTGTTGGAGACATTTACCACCATACACACTGATTTTGGTCAATTTGGCCTAGTTAAACCACTATCCTAAGTTTCATTGACTTAATTGACATTAGAGGGGCACTAGATGACATCATTTAGATCACACCGACTCCTACCTACATTCAAGGATGCTAACATAGCCTTCTCCTACATTCGGGGAGGCTAACTGGTGCACTCTAGGGGTGATCTGAGTGTCATTAATTCCCCATATTGCTAACTGATGGTTACAATCAATTAAACAGAGCAGTGAAGGTGCCTTATTTCATTAAATTTATTATTTATCGATTATTTAATGAACTCGAGTCAATGGGGGTGCCTCCAACCACTTCTGATGTTCAATTACACTTTAGTTAACCTCATCAAGTTCATTGGAGTCATTGATGCACTACCACTTGTCTGTTGGATTGCAATGACATGTGTCTGAGCTACTTTTAGTTAGACTCAATCATTTATTGCACTCTAACTTCAGTTAGGGTTCAGTTAGGTCAATTAGGGTTTTGATCAGTGGTTAACTTGAGTGTTGAATGCTGCTTACATTCAGTTAAGATAGACTCACTCATTCAATTCAAATGAACTCCTTGGGAATTTTAATTGCTTTTTCATTCATGCTTGCAGCATGATCATTGGATTGTATCATCATTCTTTCATTTGATTATACAGAGCGGCTACTCATTTTGTAGCACAATTACACCATTTTCGTGCCTTATTGTTATTAATCTTTGATGAGACTGTGTTTTAGTTCCTGGATTATTGTGATAGATTAATAGATCTATGAGAATTGGGGCCAAATGCCTAGAAGAATCCAAAGTATTATGGAAGACCATATTTTTAAGTCCTCGGTTTCACTCTAAATCATGGCCATTGATTTTTTTCATTTTTTCCCATATGTGGTTGCGGGCATTTTTTCCCATATGTGATTGCGAATTCACAAATTTGAAGCAAAGATGGTGGAGGACAATGCAAGGATTGTCCTATATGAGGTGATGTAAAGGCATGGCAAAGATATTTTAGTAGTGGAAAATAATGGCTACAATGCAATCAAGTGATATATATTTCTTAATTGTATTCATTAAAGACCAAATATGTCTATATACAACTTAATGATCGTTATAACATTATTTTTCTATTGTTGTGACAATGCATAAAAGTTCGTTTCTATCAACAACGGTTCTCTCTAATCCCAAGCTTCACAACCCAAAATTGAAATCATTTGGTGAATCAATTGACAATCGATTTTTGCATTAAGAGTTTGTGTTTCCATAAGGGTTTATTATGTAACATTTATAATAGTGCATTGTTTTAGGGTTTTCTATTTGCAATTATTATTTCTTTTAAAATTGAGTTTGTTGAAACTCTCACATATTTTCCAATGGTTTTCACTATATTGGATGGTTGTAAAATGTGTCTTAAGATTGTAATCAAAAGGAATTTGTTGAGTATAGGAATTACATTTCCCCTTCAAGATGGGATGTTTGATTGATGTGTTATTTGAGTGCTAATTGGTTATCATTGAAAATATGTGTTTGTGTAGAATATGATGAATTAACATGCAAAAATAAGGATTATCAAGTTACTATAGATACATAATGGCTTACCTTGTAATAGTCCTTCAAGTCTTTCAAATGCATTTATTTCACTAGTGGAAAATGAGAGATTAGTGACCATGAGACCAAAAATTTTGGTCACCATAGTGTTTTTTTAAGGGGGTAAATGACCAAAATTGATAATTTTAATTCAGCTAACTAAAAATGACCAAGATAAATGACCACTTTTGGTCACGGGACAAAAACCAACTAAAAAAGACCAAGATAAATGACCAAATTTGATCACGAGATATGTAGACTACAAATGACCAGATTACAATTGGTCATTTATCTGGTCATTTTTAGTTGTGTCACTCCGGCAATGGAAAAAATTACAATTTTGACAATGAATTTGTACATTTTACTAAATTCTAGCACTGCAAATGGATTCAAAGACCCCTTAGTGTTAGAATTTAGTAAATTAATGTACTGTCACAACTCAACATGAATTGACCAAATATATATATAATACACATAATTGGTAGACAATATATCAATTATAAATATATATTTGTAGGTTATATACATCAAACACTACATGTTCTCTATTGATATTTCTCTTTATTTAGCTATCTAAGCTACAATACAGATCTTGCTTATGTATATGCTATGAAAAGGTTTTTTGAACTATGCTTTAGAACATAATATAACAATAGTATCACCATATTGTTTCTAATGTTTGAAATTTTTCATAGTCTTGGTTATGCTTTTTATGATGATCTTTAATAATATAGAAACACCATATTCATGCTCTTGAAATTTTTCGTAACTCCAATTAAAAAATGTACAAGATCTAAAAAATAGTAAAATAATTACAAAAATATATCAATACTAATTATATCACTATTAAAAAACTCAATTTAATAATTGTTTTACCATTTACAATTTAATGAGAATTGAATATTATGAAAAAAAACTTTTCCAACCACATAGTAACATAAATTATTAAAAAAATATGTGATAAATATTATAAGGGTGATTGATGGTTATTATAATAATTATAATGTAAGGATTATAATTAACAAATGTGAAATGTTAGAGGAGTTGAGGCGTTGATTAACTTGATTATTTTGTACTAGTGTAATATATAGTTATATATTGATTTTTATATAATATTAATTCATATAATATAATATAATTAAATATTATTTAAAATATATGTACTTATAACTATTATACATATAAATTATAGTCTATAATAGGTATATAACATTAAAATTATTTGTAATATATAATATTAATTAAAATATAATGAATAATCTTAAAAAGTAATTATACAAAATACAAAACTAAGAAATCAAAAATATATTGTAATACAACCTTTGAATTATATGGTTATTTGTTCATGAAAACCTTTGGCGGGAAAATGTATATCTTTCAGTTGAGATTGTAAATGTGAATTAGCTAAAGAGTTTTAGTTATTCTTCTAGTTTTCATTGATGGGAGAAGAAAACTCCATCAAAACCATTGTCCTCTTCAAGTCTTGGTACATGAAGAGGAACTATCCATTAAGGAAGCCCATCAAGAAGAATAGGTATGATTTTTCACTATTTTTTTTCTATTTTCTATTGGTATAAATAACATCCATATTCAACCAAAATTCTTGAAATTATTAGTTTTGGGTTCACTGAGATTTCTCCATGGTGTTATCAGTCCCTTAATTCTTGTAATTATTTGTTCCCAGACATACATCTTGATAGACAAGGAGGCACTTCCCATTAAAGAAAAACATGTAAAATTTTTTCACTATTTTTTCTATTTTGAGCACAAGCTTGGTCTGAGCATTTGTAACAAAATTTTGTGTTCCCTTCATTGGTAGATCGCTGGTTTGAGTCCGCTCTTGTGTGGCTGAAAGAATGAACAACACTTCGCTTAATATGGTTAGATAAATGATTTTTTTAAGAATGTGAAATTCATGTTTTGGGTTGAAGAATTTTTGTGTGCTGTGTATATAATAAATATAAGTCCTTTTCATGCTATAAAAAAGAACCTGTCTTGACTTCACTCTTCTGAATGCTGCCCTAGGATGGCCTTTGAAGGTTCAGAATTTGATGGTTAAGTGGACACTTTAGTTGGATGGAGAGTGTTAACATTAATAGAAGAAGAACCAGCCCATAGATTGGATGTCGTTGAGCAAAGTGAGCCCAGTGATAAGCCCTTGAATCTTGTATTTCAAGAATTTAGTTTCCCAACCATTGATCATTGAGTCAATTTTTGTCAATTTTCATCGACTACTTGGTATTTGTGTTTCTGTAATGAAGAAAAAGACTCAAATTAGGCTCATGATCGAGGCAACATCGATATAAATAATGGTTTTTACCTTAAGCTATCCATCTACAGCAAAACGTTTTGGAATGGAGTTTTAAAAGCATTAGATTGATCATTCCCTAAAGAAAGGGACGGATTCTATCTAAATCCTTCCTGGAGCTTCCAGATCTTGTATTCTGAGGCAAAAACTGGGGCAAGGTAAGATGTTTTGAGATAAAATTTGTTCATTTCCATGGGGGAAGGGTTTGTATGGTTTATTTTAAGGGAGAAGAGCTCAAATCTAGTATTTTTTTGTTGAAACCATCTAATAAGGTATTATTTTGAATTAAATATTATTGATTTCTGTGACGGAAAGTTTTTCAAGGCTATTTAGAACATGAGGGCTCAGGATCGTTATTTTACCACACAAATTCTCTTATCCTGCCTATGGCCTTCATCGGAATGCAGCAGAAGTGCAAAGCATAACCAAATGTTAAATGGACTGGGTTGGACTGAAACAAATGCCAGTTATGGATGATCAGCGCAAGCCCTAATGAATGATCCCAGGCTTATTGGTCCAAAATAGCATGGTTTTTAAGGAACACCAAATGGTGCAACCTAACCCAATGAACACACAAAAACTACCATAATAACGTTATATCGCAACAGGTATCAACCATAGCGACTTGGTTTAGAGGGGAACACCCATAATTGAACGAGGAAAAATTTCTCTACATTGGGGCTATAGAGCAGAACTAGGATAATTGGATGATGCGGCCTCCTACAACATACTCTATGAATCATAAGCGAAAACATAGGAAAGTTGTCCCATAAAATAAATATAGTATGTCTGGTAGCATCCAAACCTATAGAATCACTATTGTAAGAGGAACGGGATCCATAGCCAAAGACACAAATTAGACCAGAAGATGAACTGGATATTGTGCACCTCACTTGGACTGAGGACACATGATAGTTAAATGGATTAAAAAGTAAGATAATTTTTATGATCGGACGTATAGATAGGCCCAAGGATCTCAGGAACCCTCGCTGGTACCAGCATCATTTCGCTATTGTACTGGGAAATAAAGGGATAAAAATGAAACCATGAGCTGATAGTCAAGTTGAAATCCTCAAGAGTATAAGTGGATATTTTGTAATCTCCACAGACCATAAGGGCTAGATGCGTAAGCTTTACACCATGGACCATTATTTGATATAGAACCTCCTTTCCACCATGGAAATATATTGCATAGCTCCTATGAAGATGAAACAGGACAGAGACACAATTTATGGGAAGTCAAAAATAAAAATTTGGATCCTAAACCACCTCTTAGCTCCTCACCTCATAACTAAAAACCGAACTACTAAAGAAGTGAAACAGAATCTCTTGGATCATACAAAAGGGATAGCTTCATTGATAGATGCTACTACTACTTAATAAATTTTTGGTAGGCTAGTATGAACTCAATTTTTACCTACAACCTTCTTTAACAAGACACATGAAAGAGACTGGATGGATCTTGTATTGGATAGAAATAATCTGTAGGCAACCTATCCAATGCACTCAAGGACTTGATAGGGTCCATGGAATTTTTGTGCTAGCTTCTAGTGGCCTTTAGCTTCGATGGGAGAGGGTTTCTTATAGTGATTAATATGAATAAAAACCAAATCCCTTTCTGTAAAATAAGGGTCCCAGCAATGCTGGTCTGCGTGTTTATTCACGTGGAATCCAAGCCATAGAAAAATTGTTCTTTAATGTGCTCATAATGGAATATCTTGTGTAAAGCATGTTATCCATTGCTTGAAACTTGGATGTACCTAATAAATATGAATTCAATAAGAGAGGTTTTTAGCCATATCCAGCTTCATATGGGGACATTTTGGCCCCCTCATGATCATGGGCGCTTCACTTGTTGACTAATATCCTATCACGTTAGTTCATATTTTGGGTTTTAAAATTATTAAAAATTGAACCAATATATTGCATGTATTGGGGGGATGAGGGGTTTAAGGTGGGGGTCGGTAGGGTGGTTTATAAGGATTGAGGTATAAAAAGAGGTGGGGAGGAGGTTTTAAGTATTGGGAGGGGGTTTCAACAAAAAGAGTTTGGGTCAATATCTCTAGAAATTAAGGGTATTCTTTAATATCCCATGATTGCATATGCTATGTGAGATTTTCACTAAGTGAAGTCCCCGTGCTCATGATAAGTGTATTGTAACTACCATTCTAGAAGGGGAAGCCACTGCATCCATTGATGATGCTTGTTCGATGCAAACCATTAAAAATGGATTTCCAAGTCATAGCTTTGTTCCGGCAATAAGTGATGTTCTGATATCCGCTTTGGCTCTTCTAAGTGTAGCTTCGACATAAGCAAGTGTTCCTACATCCCCTACTGTTCTGAAGCGAATAATTATTCGCTTACACAAATAATATTACCAAAAGACTTGGAATATTAAATAATCCATAATAATATATAAATTGATGATAGAATAGATATGATGATAGATTACAAAGTGAGTGCCATATATATATTAATCGTAAAGGCACTTTGGATACTATCCATGAAAGGATGCGTCATTTTAGAATTGTTTACTAATAACTATTTATTAATTATTAATATCAATATGTATTAATATTAATAATTAATATTGATATTTAATAGTTATTATTAATTATATAATAGCTATTTAGTGATTATTTATTATATATATTTTTGTTCATTACATTGCCTCTCACTTAGAATTGCTTCGCCCTCAAAGCACAATTATGGAAGACTTTATCCCTTGTTCTAGCTCATAACTCTTTCTCATGACATTGTGTGTTGGTAGTTGCAACATTTGACTAAATAAGATGATACTTTCTTTCAAACATTGTGTGGAAACATTGTGTCAGTTTTGAATTCATCCATCCAAGATATACCCTTAATGGAATTATTTGCGGATCGATTGTCAAGAGTTGTCGATTTTGTCTTTGCTCTTTGTAGGAATAATACTGGTAATTTTCCTTTCGATTTTTTCCTCTATCATAATGACTCTTTTGATTCCGATCGTGACAAGGAACTTGAATTGCCTGTGAAGTGTTTACTAGAACTTCAACTTTTGGTGCTTCTAACAATTTTTGTAATTGTTTTCTGAAACCATTTTTTGTTGATGCTTGTAGCAATGTGACAATAAGACTATTCTTTTGAACTTTGATGAGATTTGGATTGCTTCCCTTTTCTGATGTTTGAATTTGAGCCTTTTATGACTTCTCTATTGCGTTAGTCATCGTTTCTACTTTAATTTGATGTTGGTTGTATCAACTTCTATGATTCGGGTGACGATAAGGTATTCGAGACGTTTGTGGAACCCATGTATAAAATTTAATTATTTGTGATTCTTGTGATTTACTAATTGATAATAAATCTAAGGATTTTTTTAACTTCTCATTTTTAAATTTTTTAATTTGTTCAGTCAACCCTTGATTCAAAATTTTTAAGAGAGAATTTTCTTCATTTTTTGTAATAGTTTCTTATTGAAATCATTTTGCAGATCCACTTCCTTTTGGTGGAATTCCTCTTGGCTTTCCTTTTGCAATATGTTTTCCCTTTTTAATTTCTTAATCTGTGCGATCAACTCTTGACTATGATTCTTCAAATGAGTAATTTCTTCATCCTTACTAGCGACAATTTTTCAACTTCTTTCTGCTTCTTTTGTTCTGACTTCTTATTACCCTGTGAAATCATCTCTGATATATCCTGAAATTCTTCAGATTGTGGAGGTTCAATTTTTGACTTCATTGAAATATATTGAAATGTGATTCTCTTTCGCTTATAGAAAAATGTCAGAAACTTCTTTTCGTCATTTAAGATGAAAGTCCCCAATGTCTTTATCTAGGGTAAACCCAAAATTATGTCACAGTCAAAGTTCCACAAGGAACTAACAAATAATTTCGATGTGACCATATAATCTCCAACACTTAGTTGTAAGCCACTTATTTCAATTCGTTTTTTGTCCAAAAAGTCTAGCTCTTCCCTTATATTTGACTTAGGAATCAGTAAATGGTTAGCGAATCCAGTACTAATATAATTATTTCTTTCAGCAGGTGCGATAGAAATGGTGATATCCTTCCCTACAAGTGTCCCTTTCATTCTAAATAATATTGCAACATTTTTTTGTAAGGTGAGAAATTTTTTTCTTCTTTTCAATATTAAAATCCATATTCTTGAGTTTTCTTTGAAGTTTGATCAATATCTCCTTCTTTTTATCCAATAGTTTGTAAAAATGTTAGTAGATTTGGTGGTTGGGAGGAATGAGTGTTACCTTCCCCACCTAAGTTCAAATATCACTTGCTTTTTAGTAGCAATTATTATGCACCCTTTTTATCTTTTCTTTCCCTTAAGTTTTGTAAAATGTGAGTAGATTGGGTGGTTGGAAGGAATGAGTGTTACATTCCCCACCTAAGTTCAAATCTCACTTACTCTTTACTAGTAATTATTTTGCACTTTTATATTCAAACTCAAACCCACTTTAAGAAACCAGGTGTGGTTTCACTTTTACCATCTCTCTTTTTTTTTTCCTTTTACTTTTATCTTTTCTTTTTCTTAACTTTTTTTTTCCTTTTTTCTTCTTTTTTTTACGTTTTTATTTTTCTTTTGGACAATGTCCAATATTTTAGGGAATCCCTAAAATAAGGCTATAAGCCAAAAATTAGACAAGGTCTGAGAATTAAGGCCAAAGGCCCAGATCATCCAAGCAAGGCTCTGATACCACGTGAGGTGAATAATTATTCGCTTACACAAATAATATTACCAAAAGACTTGGAATATTAAATAAGCCATAATAATATATATATTGATGATAGAATAGATATGATGATAGATTACAAAGTGAGTGCCTTATATATATTAATCGTAAAGGCACTTTGGATACTATCCATGAAAGGATGCGTCATTTTAGAATTGTTTACTAATAACTATTTATTAATTATTAATTATTAA
>LPNX010330100.1:1539-43528 GCA_001517045.1 Pseudotsuga menziesii
CTCTAATTCGTCTTGTTGACTTGAGTTGTGTTCACCTTGTCATCTGGGGTTGTCGCCCTGTTGTATTTATCTCCTCATAGAGTTGTGGACTATTTGTTTTACTGCGATATGCAGTGGTTGGTCTCTAGACTATTGAGAGTAGGGTTAGAGGCTGGGTATGCTTGAGAAAATGAGTGTTTGGAGCCCCTTAAACAGAGTTAGACTATTGGATTTCTTTTCCATAGCCCTTAAAGAGTATAGGAAAGGGAATTTAGGGCCTGAGGGACTATGAAGCAAAGAAAGGACTGATTCCTATTGATGGGTGTGTGTATTTCTTAGAATTCAGGTTAACTCTAGTGTAGGCGTCCTTAGCTCTCCATTGAGACCACCATCTTAGCATTTATCCTTTCCTAACTCCTTGACGGCCTGATAAACCCTACTGCCTGGGCTTGGCTGAATTGTGTACCTTGGCTATGTGTAAGCCTGCTTTGACCCTTATTCCTTGAGGAACCAAGCCCAGATCAGGGGTGGCGATGTTGCTAAGAGATTGATGAGCACGCTGGCCTATGGTTGGGTGGAACGTTGCAGTGACGTAGCTGGGTTTGGGAAGAATTATTTCTAAGATATTAGCATGTTTTATGCTCTAAGCATTTTATATCAGCATTTATGCATGTTTGTGTTCATGGGGTTAGTTTCTCGGAGGTTTTTGATTGTTTGGTAGCGTCCTCTTCGCTGGTCAGAGGGTCGGGGATGTTACAGTAATTTAAAGAAAGCCCTGTACGGTTTGAAACAGGCACCTAGGACATCGTATGGTAGAATTGACAACTTCCTATCCAGTTTGGGATTTACCAAGAGTAAAGAGGATTCCAACCTTTACTAGAAGGTTGAAGAAGGGAACCCAGTGATACTCCTACTGTATGTAGATGATCTATTTGTAATAGGTGAGGATGGGTTGATTGGTGATACAAAGAGGAAGCTTGTTGCCGAGCTCGAAATGAAGGACTTGGGTATGATGCACTATTTTCTAGGCATGGAGGTGTGGCAGAATGTAGATGGAATTTCCCTAGGAAAAGGGAAGTATGCAGTAGAGATCTTGAAGAGGTTCAAGATAATGGACTGCAAAGCCATGACCACACCTATGGCATCAAACTTGAAGCTATTGAGTGATGCTTCATCAAAAGCAGTTGATGCTATGATGTATTGTCAAATGAGTGGGTCCTTGATGTACCTGAGAAATACAAGACCAGATATTTTCTTTGTTGTGAACACATTGAGCCAGTTCCTAGTGGATCCGAGACATGTTCACGTGATTGCTGCAAAGCATATTCTGAGGTACCTAAAGGGTACAGTTGATTATGGGTTCAAGTATGAGGCGAATCAAAAGATTAACCTGGAAGGTTATGTGGATTCGGATTGGGCAGGTAGTTCCATTGGTAGAAAGAGCACTTCAAGGTGTTTCTTTAGTATGGGATCAGGTGTGATCTCCTGGTTTAGCAGGAAGCAATCTTGTGTGGCAATGAGTACAGTCGAAACAAAGTATGTTGCAGCTTGTTTACCTAGTTGTGAGGCAATGTGGCTGAAAAAGCTACTGTCTGATTTATTTGATCTCCAGATGGATGCTACTTGTATATATTGGGACAACCAAAGATATGTGAAGTTGTCAGAGAACCCAATGTTCCATGATAAGTCAAAGCATATCGAGATCAAGTATCACTATATCAGGGATATGGTGCAAAGAGGAGTAGTGAATCTCCAGTATGTTGCGACAAATGATCAAATAACTGATGTACTGACCAAACCATTAGCCAGAGTAAAGCTTGAGTACTTCTGGGAGAAACTTGGTGTTCTCCAAATCGAGGTTCCCTCCAAAGGGAATTGATGTGTCCATTGGCCTTTCTGACATGGTGGAAGTCTGAGCTTCACATGGTCATATGTAAGTGCAGAGATTCTTTGATGTGATTGTGGGTTGTGTTACCACATGATCAATGCAGAGATATTTTGATGTGATTGTGGGATGTGTTCCCACATGATTAGTGTAGATCCATTCTGATGTGATTGAGGGATATGTTCCCACATGATCAGATATAAGTGCAGAGATGCTCTGATGTGATTGTGGGTTGTGTTACCACATGATCAGTGCAGAGATATTATGATGTGATTGTGGGATGTGTTCTCACATGATCAGTGCAGAGCCATTCTGATGTGATTGAGGGATGTGTTCCCACATGATCAGATGTAAGTGCAGTGCATTTTTGACATGATGAGGTCAGATGTAAGTGCAAATCATTTCTAACATGATGAGGTTAGATGTAAGTGCAATGCCTTTCTGACATGATGAGGTTGGATGTAAGCGCAGAGCCTTTCTGACATGATGAGGTCAGATGTAAGTGTAACACCTTTCTGACATGATGAGGTCGAATGTAAGTACAGATCCTTTCTGACATGATGAGGTCAGATGTAAGTGCAGAGCCTTTTTGACATGATGAGGTCTGATGCAAGTGCAAAGCCTTTCTGACAAGATGAGGTTGGATGTGAGTGTTGGGCCTTTTTGACATGGGTTTTGGATGTGGTCCTCCCATGGTCAGATGTAAGTGATGGGTTGTCCTTTCTAACATGGTTCATTCCATGGTAAAACATAAGTGTTGAAGAAGATAAAGACCTATATGAAGGATAGTCCTACAACCAGCATGAAAAAGGGTTGGCTCTGTAGAACTTCCTGTGACGAGTAGAATTGAGATAACACCAGTGACAATACAGTAGTGACGATCCATATCAAGTGATGATTCAGAATTGATGATGATGTAGTGATGATCCAGATCAACTGATGATCTAGACTTGATGATGATCCAGATCAAGTGATGATCCAGACTTGATGATGATCCAATCATGCTCCAGATCAAGTGATGATCCATACTTGATGATGATCCAAGGATGCTCCATATCAAGTGATTGTCCAGACTTGATGATGATCCAGTGATGCTTCAGATCAACTGAGGATCCAGACTCGATGATGATCCAGATCCAGTGATGATCCATACTTGATGAAGATGACTTGACAATGAAGATGACTTGAAGTTGAATATGACTTGATGATGATCCAAATGATACAGAGAAGAATACTTGTGCTGATAAATTGTGTCGAGAGAATACCTTCCTAGTTAAGAGGTAGTGCTGATTTATTTGTAACTTCAAAATGTATTCACTCGTATATATTATGTATTGTACCCCAATGTTTATTTCGAGAAGTATCTGTAATGTAATTGAGTCAGGTTATGCCCCGATGTTCCGATCAGGAGATTCAATAATGTAAACAAGTCATGTAAAGTCATAGAGTATAACCCTCCTTATTGATCAAGGGTTAAAGTCCCTATAGTTGTGGGGCCCTAGGATTATTATACTCTCCTAGAGAAGTCATCCCTAGTGAGTTATTGATAAGTCAAGAATTAGTATAAATAGAGAGTGAGCCTCTCTATTTAACACACATTCACTCAAACTCAGTTGTAGCCCATAACTGAGAGAGAGAGAAGAAGTTGGGACAACAGAGAGAGAGACTACTGCTATCAAGAGATCATCTTACTGTCTTTGGGTTTTACTTTTGGTCTTGATTCTATCTCTGAGGAAGTTGAGGGGTTTTCTCCTTTATGGTTTCCCCGAGGAAAATCTTTGTATTCATTGTCTCTTGTGATTGATTATTGTGATTTCTATTCTCTTAGATAAGATCCTAAGATCATATAGCTTAAATGTTAAAAATCTAACATGGAGTGGTAACCGAATGACCTTAGAAATGCCACGTTCCTCCCAACCTTGACCCAGAACTGTTCATGGTTCTTATGATTGATTGTTGTGTTTTTTATTCTCTCATATAAGATCCTAAGATCACATAGCTTCAATGTTAAAAATCTAACATGGAGTGGTAACTGGATGACCTTAGAACTGCCACATTCCTCCCAACCTTGACCCAGAACCATTCATGGTTCTTAATTGGATCCCCCCAAGCTAGATCCAACATGCAAGAGAAAACTAGAATGCCTAAGGATGAGGCTGCTGATATCTTCGAGTTAAGCTCTATATTTTCTAAGTATTAGGTTTGGAATTCTCTCAAATCCCATATAGAAAAATAACGATCTGATCATATTCCCTCTCTCAGCTATTTCTTTTACAAATTTTCATTGGAATGGGGAATCTTTGGTTATCTTTAGTTACATCAAAATTTTAATACTTTCTTGAAAATAACTATTAGTTTGAATTATATGTAATATATTTTAGAAGATAGTAATTTTTTATAATTAGGAACTTTCTATTAGTTCCTACTTGAGTTTAGAAAAGCAATATATATATATATATTCTCATAAATGTATGTAGACTTCAGTTAGATCTTTTATCTTTATTTATTCAAAATATATTTATATATATACATTTTCATATATATTGTATAGACTTACCTATTCAATTTATTTATGTCTTATTATCCACACATTAAGTAGCATAATTTTTTATTCGATGCTTCCTTATTTTATGTTAATTCTTTAACAAGACCTCATGTGGGGTTTGGTTGGTCAGCTAGGATAGGTATCCCTAAAATTCCTTGCATGTTGGATTACCTCATATTCATTGCAGTATCTTGTATTTCTTGATGAGAAATAGGTTGTGATTTCAATTAATCATCTTGAATAAGTATGATGAAGGTTGGGGCTAGTCAGAGTCTTTCCAACTTAATACCCTTAATTTAGGTAACCCGTAGTGCAATTTCAGAGCCTTGTGTTCAACACTAGTACTAGAATGCATTTGTACAATACACATAGGGATACAGCATCCAAGCATATGATGCTCCAGATATTATTCTCAACATCATGTTGGAGTGCTACAGGGCTTATGGCCAACACTTTTATCATTTACTTGTTGGGGTTACCTATGTGCTCCAAAGCTTATGATCAACACATAGCCTTATAACCTATGTGCTCCAGGGATTAAGCCCAACACATCATATCAATTAATCATGTATATCAGTATTCTGCACAATACATCACAAAAATATCATCTCAGTATATTAGGGCTTGTTCCCAGTCACATAATAAATCAATCAAGTACATTGGGGCTTATGCCCAGTACACAGCAATAATCCATGTCCAACATGGCCTATGCCCAATATATAATTATATAACAAAATAGTAAAATTTGTGCATTGGGGCTTATTCCCAATATATATATAAGTACATTGGGGATTATGCCCAGTACACAGCAATAATCCCTATCCAACATGGCCTATTCCCAATATATAATTATATAACAAAACAGTAAAACATGTGCATTGGGGCTTATGCCCACTATATATATATATATATATATATATATATATATATATCATGTGTAGCAGGGCATATGCCAAATATATAAATATAAATANTCATGTGCAATGGGGCTTATGCCCAATATAATCAAGTTAAACAAATTGGGATAGTACATCCCTCCCCTCTTAGAACAACACCGTCCTGGTGTTCTAGGGACTAGAAATGAAATCATGAAATAAGGTGGGTTAAGCCTCTTTCATGGTGGTTTCATTCCCCCATGTATCCTCATCGGGCCCAAAGTTCTTCCATTTCACTTTTATCTGGACAATAGTTCATTTCCTAAGTTGTACTTCTCGCCTGTACAAAATGTGAAGGGGATCTGGAATAAACTCCCCTTCAGGTTCTACCTGTAGCAAGGACCAATCAATCACATGTTTAGTATCATAGACATATTTCTTTAATAAATATGTGTGAAAAACATTATGAGCTTTTACGCGAGAAGGTAAAGCTAATTCATATGCCACTAGGCCTTTCTTGGATGATATCTTAAAGGGTCCAACAAATATTGGTTCCAACTTCTAGCACCTCCCTAAGCTCAAGGAGCTTCTATTTTCCTTCACTTTTAAGTAGACATGTTCACTAACTCGATAATATTTATCTTTTCTCTTTTTATCTGCATAACTTTTCAAGTGGTCTTCTGCTTCTTTTAAATTTTGTTTCACTTTGGTGACTAACTATTCTAGGTCTTTCAGTAAATCTGGCACCAACATGAGTATGTCTATAGGGCTATCCCAAGTCACCGATGTCCTACACTTTCTACCATAGAGTTCTTGGAAGGGACTCATTTTGGTGGAGGTCTGGTACCCATTGTTGTATGCAAACTCTGCGAGGGGCAACTAATCCTCCCACTTTGTGGGATTGTTCATTACGTAAATTCTAAGCATGTCCTCCAAGTTTTGATTTACTTGTTTTGTCTATCTACAAGTGCTAGGCGACACTAAAATTTAATTATGTCTCTAAGCCATAGAATAAGGATCTTCAGAAGTTACCGGTAAATTTTGTATCTCTATCCGAGATGATTTCCTTAGGTATCCCATGCAATCAAAATATTTTCTTTAGGAAAATTTCTGCAATGTGGACCTCTTTGTACGTTGACTTTCCCAGAATAAAGTGTGTTTCCTTAGAAAACTTATCTACTACTACAAAATGGAATCATTCTGTTTCTTTCTCTTTTGTAATCCCATAATGAAATCCATACTGATAAACTCCCATTTTCATTCAAGAATGGGTAACGGTTGTAGAAACCCTAAAGGGTGCTGGTGATATGCTTTAACCAGTTGGAACTCTTGTCATTTTGTGATGAATAGTGCTATGTCGGTCTTGAACTTAGGCCAGAAAAAATGTTTCTTCACTACCGATATCAAATTTTGATATCTCGGATGCCTCAAGTAGGGATTTCAATGAAAATATATTTGAATGTTGGACATGATGTCTCCTCCATCTGGGCCATAGAGTCTCTCTTTACACCACAACAATATTGACTCGTCAACTTTATATTCCTTCTGTTGTTGGAATAACCCATCCTCTTGAATATTTTTAAGGACGTCGACATAGAAACGGTCAACCCTTCTTTCCATTCTAATCCTATCGTGCAAGTCTAAATCAGTTTGAATCAAAGTTACCTCATACAACATATGAGCTTGTTGACTTAAAGCATCGACGATTTTATTTTCCTTTCTTTTTTTGTGCTTTAATTCAAAGTGTTACTCACTAAGGAAGGACAAGAATCTAGCCTACCTAGGATTTAAATCTCATTGGTCGAATAAATACTTTAGATTAATGATGTATGTCTTTAAGAGAAACTTCTTTCCCATGAGGTAGTGCCTCCACATCTTTAAGGCGTGGATGATGAAATCTAGCTCAAGATCGTGTGTGGAATAGTTTTGTTCATGTTCTTTTAATTTATGTGATTCGTAACAGATTATGTAGTCATTTTGCATGAGGAATCCACAAAATTCTTTGCTTGCATCCATGAATACAACGAAATCCACATCGGGATTCATAATTCGTAGTATAGGTGCGAAAGTCAAAAGTTTTTTTAGCTTTTAGAATATTTCTTTGCATTTGGTCATCCACAAGAATTTGTTTTCCTTCTTTTGTAAGTTGGTCATGGGAGAATAAATCCTTGAAATTTCTCAATGAGATTTCTGTAGTAGCCCACTAGTCCAATAATGACCTAATGTCTATGACACAAGTAGGGTTAGGCCTTTCCTCGATGGATTTAATCTTTTATGGGTCGACGACTATCCCTTTTTCTGAAATGATGTGAGCTAGGTATTGTATTTGTGGTTTGTAAAAATGACACTTGCTAAACTTGGCATAAAGTTCGTGTTCCCATAATACTCATAATATGATTCAGATATGTTCCTCATGTTCTTCAATACTCTTTTAGTAGATTAATATATTTTCAATAAATATGAATACAAACTTATCCATGTATTTACTAAAAATATTTTTCAACATGCACATAAAATTGGTTGGTGCATTGGTTAGCCTAAAAGGCATTACCACAAACTCATAATGGCCATATCGAGTTTGAAAAGAAGAGTTGTGTATGTTTTCATCACGTATCCTTACTTGGTGGTATCCATATTGCATTTCAATCTTCGAAAAGATCTTTCCTCCTCCGACTTGATCAAACAAGTCATCGATCCTAGGAAGTGGATAATGGCTTTTTATCGTCATCTTGTTGAGTTGTTAGTAGTCAATGCACATTCACATCATACTATCATTTTTCTCTATGATGAGTATAGATTCTCCCCAGGGAGACACACTAGGTCGGATATAACCCTTCTTTATCAATTCCTATAACTGCAACTTGAGCTCCATGAAATCTAGTGCGCTCATGCGATATGGAGATTTTGAAGTCGGTACTGACCCTGGTGTTAATTCTATGGAGAATTCTAAGTCCTGTTTGGGTGGTAGTCCTGGTTTTTCCTTGGGAAATACATCTCTGTAGTCTATGAGAACCGAAAACTCTTCAATTTGTTGCTTTCTCTCAGCTTCTACGTTTTGAATGTTAACCACAAAAAGTTTGCATCCCTTATTCATTTCTTTACTTATAGGGTAGATATTTGTCTAACAGAAACCTTCTTGGGTATGCCCTGAATCTTTCTTTGATTCCCCTGGATATCTATGCATAAGATTAACTTGTTTAAATAGTTAAGCATGGCATGGTGTTCTTCCAACCGATCCATGCCTACTACCTTAGTTGGAAAACTGTTCATGTCTATCTCGCATTCTTTTACTAGTTCTGAAACCTTCCCTTTTGTACTAGTGGCTAGTTGTACCAACCATGGTTTCTCATTTTTCTCTTTGTTTATTTTACATGTGCTGACAATATTGGGGGAAATATAGCTTAGGAAAGCACTGCGATGAATTAAAATTGAAATAGATCCATTTGAAACTTTACCTTCTATTTCGATCATAGTGGTCTGATGGTCTACTTGTCAGTCATCGAGTGCTACATAGATCCTAAGTTTCCTAGCCATGTCTCCTACTATTTGGTTTTCTTGTAAGTTGTGTAGGACTCCATTTGTCTTGTTTGGGAAATATATGAAATAATGGGACCCTTGACATTTCCAGTAGCTAACCTACAATGGGGTAGCCTTGGATCCTCTGTTTACTATTGGTCCATTATCATTTGGTGTGGGAACATTTTCCCGTGCACCAAGTCTGTTGAAATTTCTGTTAGGTGGGAAACTATTGCTCTTTTTTCTATATGGTGGTGGCCTAAAACCGGGTTTTCGGTCTTCTGAGAAGGACCTAAATATGTTTTGATTTATGTTCACATTTTTATGTCTCAGTTTTCCATGTTCATAACAAAATCTATCCTTGTGCAAAATGGTGTCTAGAGTTTTGGGCATGTCAAACTCAATTCTCTCTAAAAAATTTGGAGGGAGACATCCCAAAAATTGTGGTATCTTAACCTTTTCGTGCTTTATGTAAGGTGTATAATGCAGCAGATCTAAAAGTATGTTGATTAATGCATCCATAGTTAGGGATCCCATCTTTAATTCATGGAATTCTTTTATTTTTTTGTCAAAGAATCTTTCAAACATGTACTGTTCCTGGAATATTTTGTTGAAAGTACTCCAACTGATATCATTTACTTCGTCCCTCTTAGTATGTTTTAGGTCTCTCCACCACTTGGATTCCTTTCCATTCAAGTTGTAAATAGGTAGTTGGGACTTCATCTCACTGGATTAATTGTGTACTCGAAAGTATTTATTCATACCCAAGATTCATTCTTGATCCTTCTCTCTAGTATTCATTTTCCCTTCATAAGTTGGGGCTTTGATCTTTCCAAATCCCCCCTGAACCTTAACATCATTTTTTTCTCCTTTTCTTGCAAGAGGAGGGTGAGCCATCACTAGAAAAGCTTTGATATTCTTCTTCTATGAAGTTAGGGGTGTGTTATTCTTGTCCCTCCTCTCTTGGACTGCTGGTCCTTCTTTTATGATGACATTTTTCTTTGGATTTGTTTGTTGAGTGGGTGGACTGTCTATAGGTTTTTACCCCTATGATGCTCTGAAGTAGAGCTTCATTTATTGTTTTATGTTCTTGTGTTTCATTCATGTTGTCATCCTTAATATTTTGTAGATATGCTTGTAGACTATGTATAGTATTCACTATGTTGTAATTCAGTTCCACCACGATTTCTTCTTCTCGAGGTGGAAAATTTAGGTTCCCATGTCAACTGTTGTTCTCTTCTGTGTCCATGATTTAGACTGCTCTGTATATATGGAATTCAAAAAACCAGTAACAATATTATTATGTTAGTTCAGAAATCACAAATAAAGTTTTGAAGATACATTTCTGCAACGGATGTTCAGTAGCGAGCCCAAAAGGTCTCTAAGTGTTTGAAATTGGACTCTGATACCACTTGTAATGTCCCTTAAATAAGAAAATTTGTATGGGTTAATAAAATCATTAATATCTAAGGTTCATCTAAAATTAACTTCAACACTGTGTAATCTTATTAAGAAAGATACTTGTATTCTTGTTATGGCTTTCTTTTGTTCATTAATACATGGTGGCTTACTTTCTTACGGTGATATTTAGGTAGTTTATTTATATAATGATGTTTATTGTATACTGGACTAGTGTTTAGCTTTATGTTATGTCTGCTTACTTCATACTCGTTTATAATGGATGTTTGACTTAACACATAACCTAGTCTCCTTTAATCTAAAATGTTGTGGCTAACTTACCTCTGCTTCTAAAGGGAAACGAGTGCTTGGATTTAAATAACGAGTAAACGAAATGGTATGAAGGAATTTTATGAACTTGGGATGACTTAGTTCATTATGAACTAAGACATGAGTAACTCTTTGTTTGAAGGTACTAAGAACTAACCCTATGATGAGTGTATTGTTTAAAGAAAGTAATTTGATCAAGAAATTGAATGTTTAAACTTCGAAACCAAGGTTATGTAGGCATAGAGGAATATAAATTTGCCACAAGGAGGAAAGTAACGACTATAGGGAGTGGGTATTCTATATAAGTACCAGTGGAGCTGCTTGAAGCATTAAAGAATTCCATGTGAAGGCATCGTGGTCCTCTTCCACGCTGGATCAAGGTATAAGGGAGATTTAACCTATTTCGAAAACCTCTTTGTATGCTAAAATGGATGAGGGGAGCGAGCTCCCTGTTTGGTGTTTTTTGGCAAAGGAGTGGACAGTAGGGTTGTGGTGTTTATAGGGCCTCCCTTGTTTTTTAGGTATGCGTCTCTTCAATGTAGTTGATAACTCTATTTGATTTAAATTTTTAAACTGAAAAATTTACTAATCTCTTGACTGGTTTTTGGCATTAGATATTTCGAATCGTTGTTTGTTCAAATTTATGGGAAAAGTGTTGTTGGTGAGTAATGTATTATGTTAGGGTGGTGACGCTCTATGTTAGTAGTGCCAGTAATGGCACTCTGCATAACTTGTTTGTAAATATTGTATGAGTGGAAACCTTTTATTTGTTTTGCTTCTCTTCAAAAGCATGGGAAAAGTCCTAAATTTGTTTTCTTATTAATCTTAATGTTAAACACCGATGAGTGTTCATGCCAACGGTTGAAGCGTGGCCACTCCTTCCAAAGGATGGATGGCAAGGAATCTCTATAGGATTCGAACCCCGACACTGAGTTTTTACTAGATTCAATGTTTGGTAGAAGGGATATCATGATACCCTAGTTAAGCTTATCTGGATGGTTATGTATTACCTTTTTTTTCAAATAGTTTAAGCATGGCTTTCAGCCAACGCTATGGGTAATTTTATGGAGTCATACTTGTAATTTTGAAGACGTTGATAGCATAGATTTGGAACTCCAAGGGAATCAATCTATTGTGAATGACCTATGGTTCTCTATTTTGTTTATTGTCCGCATACGAACACTTATTTAAATGATATTTTAGAGGATTCTAGGGTCTCGTGAAAATGGTAGTCAACAATTTTTATTCTTAAGAAGAACATAACAGAGTAATCTTCTAAGGAGACTTTGCTACGAGTTTATTTACTGCCTAAGTTTGTAAATCCCGCATGGATGATTTGTAATAAGTTCTAAGTATTTATTCTAGATTTACAAAACATAGCTCCAGCACAAACTTGCTTTGCTGGAGTGATCTTCGCTCGAAACGACCATGTCCTATATTTTAAATGGTTAAATAATGATTTGATTCCTAAAAGCTGTTGTTTATAGGATATACAATTCCTATGTTTGAGGATTATGCGTGGAATCAACACTATTCATGATGTTTGGAAATAAATTATCATAATCTTTATGAGAAGATTAATCCTAGATTTTGACTTCTTGAAGTTTTAAATATAGAATTTGAGCAATAGGGGTTTCGGGGTTTGAATTTTTTGAACAAATCTAAGAAGTTTATTTTCTAGTTTAAAAGAGGAGAAAAGATTTATCCTAGTTCTAACATAAACCATAAACCATTTTTAAAAGATATCCTAACCATAAAACTCTCTTTAAGTAAAACCTAGGGTACCATGACTAAATAATTATGTCAATGGACCCATAGAAATAATTTTTTTATTCAAGTTTATGAAGGATAATTTGCATCTTTTAATGCAAATCTTGATAACTGTAAATCTCATCCTGTAAACCTATTTAAGAACATAAACAAAATCAGATATAGGGTAAACCTCTTACCTGAAGTTGCGTGGCTTGTAAGAGCTCTATCATCCTGCACACTTCAAACACAAAATTAATAGGAAATACTTTGTTTCTGACATGTGGAGTGGTAACCGGATGATCTCATAATTGCCAAGTTCCTTCCAACCTTGACCCGAAATCGTTCCTGGTTCTTAATCGGATCCCTCGAGGTGGCATGTTGAACATCTAAGGATGAGGTTGTTGGTATCTTGGAGTTAAGCTCTGTAATTTATAAGTACTGGGTTTGGAATTCTCTCAAATCCCATACAAAAAAATAATGATCTAATCATATACTCTCTCTTAGCTCTTGTTTTTATAGATTATCTTTGGAATGGGGTAGTTTTGGTTATCTTGGGTTACATCAATATTTTAATACTTTCTTGAAAACAACTCTTAGTTTGATTTATATGTAATATATTTTAGAAGATAGTAATTTTTGATAACTTTGGAACTTTCTCTTAGTTTCTACTTGAGTTTAAAAAGAATTCTAATTTATTTATTTAGTTTATAAAGTAATATCTTTTACTTTGTAACTTTATTTATCTTTTATTTCTTTTTTTTAATTACTTCTCTCTCTCTCTATCTCTCTCTCTCTCTCTATATATATATATATATATTCATATTTTATTATGCACTCATTAAATAGCATAATTGTTTATTTGATACTTCCATAGTTTATGTTAATTCTTTAACAAGGCATCATGTGGGCTTTGGTCGGTCAACTAGGATAGGTAGCCCTAGACTTCCTTGCATGTTGGATTACCTCCTATTCGTGGCAGTATCTTGCAGTCCTTGATGAGAAATAGGTTGTGATTTAAATTAATCAGTTTGAATAAGTATGATGAAGGTTGGTGCTATTCAGATTCTTTCCAACTCAACACCCTTAATTAAGGTAACCCCTAGTGCTATTCAAAGCTTATGCTCAACACTATCAAATGGGAATTACGCTAGTACAATGCTCAACACTAGTCCTAGGATGCATTTGTACAATACACCTAGGGATAAAATTACCAAAGATCTGATGCTCCATATCTTACGCTCAACATCATGTTGGAGTGTTGTAGAGATGATGCCCAACACTTTTATTATTTACTTGTTGGGTTATCTATGTGCTCCAGAGCTTACGCTCAACACATAGCCTTATAATCCATGTGCTCCAGGGCTTATTCCCAACACATCATAGCAATCAATCATGTATATCAGTATTCTACACAAGACATCACAAAAAGATAATCTCAATATATTGGGGCTTGTGCCCAATCACATAATAAATAAATCAAGTACATTTGGGCCTATGCTTAGTATACAACAATATGCGTTGTCCAACAGGGCCTATGCCCAATATATAATTATATAACAAAACAATAAAACATGTACATTGGGGCTTATGCTCAATATATCTATATAACGAAAATAAATCATGTGTAGTGGGGCATGCACCCAATATATAAATATAAATATAACATCAAAGTAAAGCATGTGTGCAGTGAGGCTTATGCTCACAAGGTCAAAAAATTAGGATATTACATTATCTTAGAATGACAAGTTCTACTCAATGAATTTTGTCATGCACAGAGCAAGTTTAAGCTCTGAAACATTTTGTAACATTTAGTTTGAAAGTCCCTATCTGCTCATAATTAAGGGGGAGCGTTGAAAATATTAATTAATCGCAAATCTGTATAAGATCTCAGCCGACTCTGTTATAGTCTTTAGCAGGTGTGTTTCTCTCAGTCACTTTCTGAAGATAAGTTTCTAGGTAGATAGTTATTACACTCTGTATTGTTAACTCGGTAGCTTCAGAGAGAAGCAAGCAATTTTAGTCTGTCTATATATAGAAGAAGAAGATTGTAAATCAGTTAGTGAAAATGAGACAATAGAGAAGAGAATATTTGAGAGCCGAAGCTCTGTTTGTTTTAGAAAGGGTTGAGACTCGAAGCTATGTAAAATGTGAAACATCCTTGGAATGTTCCAAGTTTGTATTTGCCCCAATAGTTCTTTGTTATGTTAGGACAAGACAAGATATATAAATCCATTGTTTGTGGTTGAATGCATGTTTTATTTAGGGTCACATCTTCTTGAGAATTACTTGCGTCCATAAATATTTCACCGTGTAAAAGTTTGAGTTTTTTATCCACAAACTGGTGGACACAAGTCTTACTTAATATTTGGTTATATGATATTGTGAGTTTGTGTAATATAGTTTTGTCCAAGTTTACCCCAAGCTACACACAGGTGAAATGTGTTTTTTAGAAATCTCTTTTATAAAAGTTTGACTAAAAGTGGCCACGTCTAAGTAGGAGTTGGTAGTAACCAAAAATGTGGTCAAGTCCAATAAGTGTTGTCAAGTAAAAAGGTGTCCGTCAAAGTCTGTAAAAGTGTCTTGCCAATGACCAAAAGTGGTTGGTTGAAGTTTGACTTGTAAAAGTTTTGGTCGAAGTTTAACATGTCAGAGTTTTGGTCGAAGTTTGACCTTGAAGTTAGATTAAAAAAGAACTTTTAATGGAAGTTTAACATGTCAGAGTTTTGGTCGAAGTTTGACCTTGAAGTTAGATTAAAAAAGAAATTTTAATGGAAGTTAGAGCTGTCAAAATATTGGTCTAAGATTTACTCGACGAGGAAAAAAAGAAGTCGAATCTTGAAAAGAAAATTTTTAGTCATAGTTCCCAAGAGAAAACTAAGGGAGGATCGTCAGTGAATAGAAAACTCGCGAAATGGCAGAAGAGTTTGACAACGCTAAAAATGGTATACTTCATAAACCTAAATCAAGAAAAAAAAAACGCTAAATCAAGAAATGCTTAAATAATAATAATAATAAAGGCATGCGTCATAAACCAAAATCAAGGTAATCAAGAAATCCTAAAAATGGCGTAATCCATAAACCTAAATGAAGACAATCAAGAAATGTTTACAATTGCATGATACAAACAAATGACAGGGCTTAGAGAGCCAGGCTGACCATAACATGATGGCAGAAGCCACATAAAGCTTTTAGAATTGTCACGTCTGCTTGCATTTTGGGTCTTTAAAGATATACACAAATTGGGCAATGACGACTATCCACCACAATAAGATCAATACAATCGACTCATAAAAATGTAAGATGTATACATAGAACAATACATATACACTGTCTTGTCTTATATAATGTGATCGGGACTATACTTCATTGTAATTATTGATAAGATAAAATAATACGTATCTCCTGTATTGTCTTATATATCGTGATCAAGACTAGACTATTGGTAAATATAAGATAAAATATATAGATATTTTTTAATAAGCAAATATATATTATATATTAAGATTTGACATCTGATATAGATTTTATATCATTTAAAAGTGATTATATGATTATTGGAGGATGGCACACTTATTAGATAGGTTTATAAATTTAGGATAAGTGAAAAACTTATTTTTGAGATTTTTGTCATTTATGTTATTTTATAAAGAAATTTGAAAAATGATAGAATAAATCCAAAAGCCTTTCATAACATATAAATCTCAAAATGCTCGGATGCGGGTGGTAACTCCGGCGACATTCGTCCTTCTTTTCAGCCACCGAAAAGAGCATGTGTCACTCCTGTGATAACCCAGCAAGATAGCGCACCTCTTCAGCATATGCAAGGTTCTTTGCATGTGGGAGAAATTTCCTCGGTCACTTCGGCTCATGCAAACCAGGCTAGCGAAGGTCCATCCTCCTAGGTGCATTCATGGCTCTGCAATGATGGTTAATGTTTACACGTACGTGGAATGGCAGGCATCTTATTCAGATCGAAGTAGAGCTTTATGTCGAGGCTAGTAGCAGTGTTGGGTTTGCAGTGCGACTGGAGGTTTGCAGAGTCTTTGTTTCAGTGTGCTCCAAGTTCAGTGCTAGTAAGAACACTCCTCTGCGTATTGGTTTCAGGCTCAAGTTGGCATCCATGCCACGACAGAGAGGAACTCCAAGACGAGCTAGCTTAGGACGGGGGAAATCCCAGAGGGGTTGCAATGCTCAGGTCGCAGAGGACTATGAACCTCACATCTCTCCGCGCATCCGTGTTTTGGTGGAATCCTGGGAGAATAGGGTCCTCAACCGCAAGCTCTCGACAGGTGAGGAGGGTGGTCAAATTAACCATTATTGGATGCTAAAGAACATGCTCTGCAACCTGGCGGGGGACATGCTCAGTAATTGGTCTAAGGCTTGGATAATAGTTCACTCCATGAAAGCAAAATTTGCAGAGATTGACGCCCAACTTACGGTCATGGACAAATCCTTTTCATGGAAAGGCACGGCCAGCATCTCTAGTTTGAACATGCGCAAAACGGGGGGGTGTGCTTAGGGTGGTGGTGCTAGTGGCAGTGAATTTGGTGGCCAGGCTCTCACTAGTCTAGGTGGCAGCGATAGCGCAACTAGCTACTCTACAAAAACGCCCCGTGTCAAACCTTTTCCGGTTCCCTCTACCCTGGAGCCTCTCCTCAAGCGTCTAAAGGATTCATCGGCTCAGCAGTCTGAGCAACAGCCACATTCTCTTTCTCCGGCACCGAATGCTGCCACCAATTCGCCCATTCTATTGCAGGAAGAATGATGGGCCTGCCCCATCACTGAAGAAATCCCTACTGTTTAAATGATGGTTTCGACCAGGTTTTTTGGTCAAGTCTCTAGTAGTTTTTGGTTAAGTTTAAGAATTTCTCATAATACTATCTGTTTTTACTTCTGTTTGAAAACTCTTCGGCTTCACTCTTATATAGGAGCCGGTCGTGTCTATTATGGATTATTGTAACTAAGTCTCTCTGTCATGAACATCTTTATCGTGAACACGGCCAGAAGGCTAGTATTTTTTGAGAGGTTCTGCCTCCTTCAACCTAAGGTAGCCAAGTTATCGGTATGTAATTTTTTTGCCTCTGTAATATAATATATATGTGCAGCTTACAAAAAGAAAAAACATATAAATCTCAAAATTAAAAATAATGCATTCGAATTGAAACAAAATTTTGAGAAAATTGAATAAAAAACATTGGAGACAAGAGGCTTGCTAAGATTACTCCATAGTACATACTCTAGTAAAAAATAACCTAAATCTTAAAATCTAGATTACTGTAAATAGGCCTTGGCTAAATTATTAGAGAGTAGATAATAAATCAAAAGCATCTATATGTTTTAATTAGTGTAAAGAAGTTAGAAATAAAAAATAATTGCTACAGTATTGTCTTTCCTAACATTTTAACTCATGATTTACTAATGCTTTTTTAAACCTTTTACAACACTTAAATAAAAACTAGCACAAAGACTTAACTTGTGGCTCATGAACATCAACATGCCACAAGTTAAGTGCCACCATTAAGTTATATGTTACTTGTTCTCCCATCCATAAATGGTGATCTACAAGAATTGAACAAATTACTTATGATAACTTAACCACTTCATTTCCAACTAAAAAATACAAACTTTAACTATATACAAAATACAATAAAATTTTACGTACAGTAGCACATCCACATAGTTTGTCGTTGGATCAGGTAGATAGAGATCAAATGGTTAAGAGATACTTATGGGATGGAAGACACTTTGGAATTTTTTTTATTCCTCATATTCTTCTAATTAAAGGAGTTCAAATGCAAGTTATCCATGCCTAGCTACATGTTATCACCCACATTCTTTATGTCATCCATTCATTAACTATTAGTTATTTTTTATATTATTTTTCTTTTTATCTCACATTCTTCTAGTTATCTATCATGAACTATTGGTTATCCATTCAGCACCTATGGGTTATCCATACATTGTTGCTAGTTATCCATTCACCAGCTAGCTAGTTATCCAGTTATTTTTTATATTCCTAATTTTATAACGAATTTTAAACGACTGCCACATAATCAATCTCTAGAGTACACTTGTCTCATCCTCTTTCATAGATGAAAAAGCATAGACTTTATTCCACCCCAAATCTCAAATAAAAACATCTATCATAGTAATTATAATATAATTAAAATTGAAACTATACACAACATTATTTTATAAAAACATATATTAATTTTATCCCAAAATATATTTATACAATAATTAAAATTAAAACTATACAAATCAATATTTTATAAAAACATATATTAATTTTATCATAAAATATATTTATACAAAAATCAATGCTTTATAAAAACATATCTCTACAAAAGTAAATGTTTTGTAACAACATATCTCAATTTTATGATATAACAAATCTATAAGAACTCCATGCTTTGTCAAAACATATCTTAATTTTAAATAAATCTATACAGAAATCCATGTTTTATAAAAGCATATCTTGATTTTATCATAAATCATATCTATGCATACGTCCAAGCTTTATAAAAACATATCTTAGTTTTATCATAAAACATATTTTTACAAAAGTCAACTCTTTATAAAGACACATCTTAATTATATCATAAAACATATATTTATTCAAAAGTCAATTATTTTTAAAATCATATACCAAATATTGTGCATAGATATTCCTTTCAGTAAAAATCGATATGACGCACATGCATTCTCCGCAAATCTATATATATAATATATATTATAATTATTATTTTATATTATAATATATATTATAATTATTATTTTAAATTATAATATATATTTTAATATAATATAATATAATATATGATATATTATATGATTATATTAATTTATATATATATCATATAAATAAAAAATAATATAATATATATTATAATTATTATTTTATATTATAATTATATAATTCAACATTTATATCTCATGAATCAATTATACAGCTCTATAGGAATATATTTATGAAACAATCATACAACTCTATATCCATATATTTATGAAACAATCACGTAGCTCTATATTCATATTTTATAAAATAATCATGCATACTCTATAATCATATCTTATGGACAATCATACAACTCTATATTCCTATTTTATAAAACAGTTATGCATGCTCTATATTCATATTTTAAAATACAATCATTGATGCTTTATATTCATATCTTATGAACAATCATGCATGCTCTATATTCATATCTTATGAATAATCATGCATGCTCTATATAAATATTTTATAAAACAACCATGCTTGCATGAGGGGAATTTTGAGATAAAAAATGAGTCCCAAAACAAAAAATGTACCATCGAAATGAACATTACAAGAGTCAATCAAATTTTAGAGAATGACATCATTCCTTACTGCTGAGGTGGCATTGCTTGAGTTAATGTTTCTTACTTGTCAAATTCTAATGGCCGATAAAAATCCATGATTAACCATACTCATAATGAAAAAAATACTCATAAATTACTTTCAAATATAATATTTATATACTTTGTACTCTTAAAATACTTTCACTTTAAAATATAAAAATATACTAATAATAAAAAATCAAACAAAAATTCAAAAATAAAATCATTTAATTCTTTTAAATTTTATTGTATATATACAATATTTATAATATAATAAAATTATTTTATATTATATTATGTTATATATTATAACTTTTATTATAAAATATATGTTATAATATATAACATATAATATATAACTTGAAAAACATCTTCACCTTATAGAACATAATTCATGGTTTATGTTTTCTTTTATAATATAAAGTCACAAATATTATTCATTTATATAAATGATTATATATCATATTATATTAAAATATAATATAATATCTACTATAATTATTATAATATATATTATATTAAATAATTTTTTTTTATAATAAATGTGTAAATATATAAAATAAATATTAATATGAATTATTTTAAATAAATAAATTTAGAATTTATTTATAAATGTTTAATTTAGGTTTACAATTCAAAATTAAAATGTTTTACTTTATTTTATTTTACAAGTGCTTTATTTTAGTATATTTATGCATTCATAAGTAATCATGTTTCTAGTGATATCAAAGATTATTTTTATTAATTTTATTAACACACATCTTTTCAGTTTATCTTAACCATAGTTACATGAAGTTTAGTGCAAAAGGTGAGTTGTAAATATACATTTCTCACAAAATGACAAACTTACAATATTTGCATCGAGAAGCGTTTTACAGCCCAGTATTAGGGAGATCTTGTAACATTTGTATGAGGCAGATGTTATAACGTTTGTCGATATTATGTCGGCCAAAAATAATATTGCCGAGTATGAGGAAGGTGTTGTAATTATCCCAAAAAAATTTGGCCTTGCACATGATTTTAAAACCATGTGCAAGGCCTCTTAAACAACCCATGGTTTTATTGTGCATGGTTTACGACGGCCTTGCAAATGGCTTTAAAACCATGTTCAAGGCATCCTAAAAAGCCCATGGTTTTATTTTACATGGTTTAGGAAGGCCTTGCAAATGGTTTTAAAACCACGTGCAAAGTGTAACACCCTCGTATTGACCATGTTTGCATTAAAAATGTATATGACGTAAGTATTGTAATTAATCATGGTGTGGAGCTAAAGGGAAAATCCCTACCATCGATTTATCATTTTATGTTTCAGCGATTAAAATCAATGCCGATGGTATTCCATGCTAGCTAGGCACATTATAATTTTTGGACATCATGTAAATATGCAATTCAATTAAAATACCCACAACCAACTATGTCAATGCAACATTAAAGAGATTGGGGCATGATTTCCTAAAGATGAGGGGGGAATATTCAAACCTTTGAGCCAATGGGTAAAATCCGTGTCAAAGGGAAAACCCATCAAGCTGTCAACTACCTTTCTTTTTTTATTTGAACCCAATCATTTAATACTGCCAGAAATTGGTTGATGAAGTTATTTCCTTGGGATGGGAAAGGTATGGAGGTCAAAATTTTGAATTGGGAAAAACACCCATTTTGGAAAATCATGTTTTGACTTCTTAGAAAAGTACAAACCCTGAAACGTATTCCCATTCTACTACGCATTCACATTTTCATTTTTCCTCACCATTGTCCTTCACGTTGGGCTCTCTCGGGTAGTTGGAGATTTATGTGTGTTTGCATTCACATTTTTTGTTATTTTCCTCATTTTCCCCATGGCTAGGAGGTCAATTTTGTAATGTTGTGTGGTTGGGTTGTATCCCTAACGTTTTCCTACCATTTTCCTCATTTTCCATGCCCAGGAAATTCATTTTTTTGTTGTTGAGTGACTCACCAGCAAGGATTCATGACTTTGGGGTTTACATCACTTGTTCTTGCTCATGTAATGCCCATAATCGTTGTTGGTTTCGAATTAGTGACCTAGGGGTCGATTTCTCCATTTTACCAATACGTTTTTGGTTGAAAAACGTTTTTCCTCAAACTCAGAACTTCTACTTTGTGTGTGTGCATCCTATGCTTTGGTATGAATCGGTTTGGAGCAGAAGAGGGAAGAATTAGCTTGATAAACCTAGTGTAAGAAAGAACCACATAGAGAGATCAAGAGGGGCTCGTTATTCTTTCTTGCAAACCCTAAAAAGCATTGAAAGGGAAGGCACGACATGAGGGACTGTGTAGCAGAGAAGGGGATGTTCCTTGTGTTGGGTGTGTAGGCATTGGGAAAACCAAGATAAATCTTGTGTAGGTGTCCATAGCTCTGTGGTTGAGTTCACTAGCTTAGCAATTCAGCCTTCCAACTCCTTAGTAGCTTGATAAACCCAAATGCAGTTTTGGCTTGGCTGAATTTTGATATGTCTTTGGCTATGTGTGAGCCCATTGTAGTTCCCTTATTCCTTATGGTAATCATGCCCAGCTCGACGGTGGCAGTGCTGCTGAGAGATTGATGAGTGCACTGACCTATGGTTGGGTGGAACGTTGCAATGACATAGCTGGTTACAAGACAAGCTTCTTTAAAGATAAGTATCTCTTGTGTTTTACCTCTGCAACTGTAATTGTTTAATGAATTATGATGAACATGTTGAACGCTTGAATTAATGTATTTAATTCCGTTGTAGATTGCATTATGCATAAGTGAATGTATTATGTTCATGGGGCTTATATCCCCGCTTCAATGATAGCACCAGTAACTCGTAGTCGCTTTCTCTCAGACTAGAGGGGACATGACACAAGGCCTCCTAAACAACCCATGGTTTTTTTGTATATGGTTTAGGAGGGCCTTGCACATGGTTTTTAAACCATGTATTGGGGGGATGTTTTGAATACTAATATATTGTAATTTATGCAATACCTCAGAAAAACACACACGGTATTTATGTATGTAATCTATTTAATGTTTGCATTTATGATAGTATTGCAAGGTTTTAAATAAATGTTTTTAAAATATGGGACTATGAAATATAACTATTAAAATATGGTTTTTTAATAGTTAATAATTTAAAGAATTTTTTTTTTAAATGTATTTAAATAAAGTTTTTTAATTAGTTTTTAAACAAGACTTTTAAGATATAATTGAAATTATAGTCAATTTATGAAATAGTATAATATTATAATATTTTAAAAGTTTAATGTTTTAATAATTATAATGTCTTAATAATTATAATGTTTTAATAGTTATAATGTTTTAATAATTTAATTAATAAAAATGTTTTTTTAAAAATAAAGTTTTTAAAGTATAATTGAAAATATAGTCAATTTATGCAATATTATATTATTATAACGTTTTAAAAATTCTAATGTTTTAATAATTTCAATAGTAAAAATGTTTTTAAATAAGGTTTTTTATCAAATATATTTAAATAATTTTTTTTAAAATATAATTGTAAATATAGTCAAATTGAAAAGTGTCATATTTAAAACGATTTTCATTAACATGTGTAGTGAGTTTTCATTTCAAGAGATTTGATCCCTCTCAACGCTTGATAGAGCCCAGGATTTGGATTTATGATGGTTTAATATATCTCTTATGAGGCCCATTTTAGAACTCAAAAATTCCCTAATAAGCTATGTTGATATATTTGTAACTTCGGAATGTATTCATCTATGTATCTTATGTATCGTAACCCAATATGTATTCCGGGATGTATCTATAATGTAATTGAGTCATGTTGTCATACCCCGATGTTCCGATCGGGAGGATCAAGGAGTGTTTCCCATTTGGGAACCTCAATTCTATGTAACTTGTATTCTATTGTAAACTTGCCAACTTATAGATAAAGCTTACAGAGATCTCGGTTGGGGCTCCCGCCACTTTGTACTTGTGTTGTTCTATTTACTTTGCATGTTGCAAATTAGACTTCTGAACATGGCTAAGTATGAATTCTTATTTGACTCAAGATAAATTAGCTAAGTAACAAGTGTAAACAAGAACATGAGTGTGTTGCAAATAAAGTGTTAAGTGTTTGCATCAGGCTCAGGTGTAGTATGTTGGATTGCACCCGAGCTGGTCAAGCCCTTGAGAGGCATCTAGGAAGTGTTGGATGGATCATTGGAATGTGAAAAATTGGGCCTATGCACTAAGCTCATGATAGGTTGTATCTGAGAATGTTTTGATGTGAAGTTCTTGGATGTGGAAGGTGAACTCAATGAAGTTTTGTTGTTGAGAGCTTGGAGTGGCTGCAGAGATGACCAGAGAACTCTTGAAGTTCGTGAGTGTTGCTTGGAAAGGGAATCAATTAGAATCACTGTGGCTAAGACATATGAAGTTAGGGATCAAACAGAGCATGCTCGTAGGTGGGAGGATAAGCTACCTAATGGGGTGATGCTTGGTTGAAAGTCAACAGATGGAGACAAGAACAAGGGGAAGTGGAGTTGGGGCATGAGTGATTAGGGATCAAACAGAGCATGCTCGTAGGTGGGAGGATAAGCTACCTAATGGGGTGATGCTTGGTTGAAAGTCAACAGATGGAGACAAGAACAAGGGGAAGTGGAGTTGGGGCATGAGTGAAGGTGCACCCAAGCGAAAAATACTTGGCAAGGAAGGTTTTCAAACAAGGTGAGGTAGTCGCTTGGCTTTGACAGGAATCCCAGGGCTCGCACCAACAAACTTGGTAAGAAACAATTACATGTTTTTTGCTCCTATGAACAAGCACGCTTAGGAAGAGTCGTGGCATAATGTGCACCAGGAGGAGGCACTATGGTAGACCAAGGTTTAGGCTACAACGAAACATGCATAACATATGGTCTACAAGGTAAGGCACAAGTTCCAAGATTGTGAGGAAAGGATCATAGAGAAAGTGTTGAAGCAAGGCAAAGAAAATATGCAGAAGCTAGAGGTGCTGGAAAACCAAGTGAAGGCTTAGGATTTGCAAAGATTGGGGTCCCTACACTTAGGGGATCACGCCCAAGATAGCATGATGACAAAACCAAAGGCATCTCGGAAGCCATGCAAGAGAATCAACTGTTATCTTTTCAAAGGAAACCACTTCGTGTGGACATGTCCTAAGAAGGAAGAGTCGGTAAGCTCGTTGGGTTCATTCCAACAAAGACCACTTGCAATTAACTTTATTTGGAGTGAGACCCAAGTGCAACAACCTTAGGACGAAGTCGTTGAAGTGATGAATTCCTTGACAACAAGTTTGGTCATGTTCCAAGTGGATCTACAAGATGAAAATCAGTGAGGTCTTAGTTTTTTGAATGCAATGGTGAGTGGGTTGAAGGTCGCTATGTTAGTGGATATGGGAACCACCCACAAATTTGTGAGGAGTAGGACCGCGGGATCACTTAATAACAAGGTTGAAGGAAACCAAAATAGGTTCAAGGTAGTGAATGAAATGATGAAACCAATGGATGGGATGGTTCATGGGAAATCCATTCGAGTTGGTGATTGGAAAGGCAAGATGGATTTCGTTGTAGCAATGATGGATGACTATTCTCTAGTTCTTGGATAGGACTTTTTGAAGTCAACCGATGTGTTGGTTCCATTCAAGAATCGATTAATGTTCTTGGAGAAGACACAGGATCGGAGTGCTATGATGACATCCAAGGAGATGTTGGGAGCAATTCCACGAATGTCCTGCATACAGTTGCATGTGACATATGACACATCCATGAATAGTTCTAGTGGCATCACTCGATAACATGTACAGTCGAGAGACCAAAAAATGGAAAATAATGAAGAGCACTTTACATGGAAGTTGGCAGAGTTGGACTTGTAGGAAGCTGAAATCTTATAGACATTTCGACAAACCATAGGAATCTTGTTGGAAACAAGACAGAGCTTGCACCAACACTAATAGAAGCAAAGGTCATGGAAGGTAGCACTCTAAGTGGCACAACGTTCAGAGAAATTGAAAACGGTTCAGATGAATTGGCCCAAGAGGTGTGTTCATTTTAGCAAGTCGAGTTGAGCCTTGACAAATGCAAGTGTGTAGAGGCACTTGACCAACAAAAAATTCATTGGGTAGAGGACTTAGTTGCGGATGGAACCAACAAAACGAATATTTTTAAAGTGGATTTGATTGCGAGGCAAGGTGATTGTAGAAGTGAAGAAAAATTCCCAACATGCGATGCAACAGATATAATATCCTTTTGTGTGCATTATATCAGTGTCTAAGAGTCACAACTTATGACTGATAAGATTATAGAGGTGGGTTGTAGACCGGTTGAGGCAAAAGTAGTGCTAGCCTACTTAAAATAGAAGTATCGCTTGTTTGAAGGGTCGAATGCAAAGAAGGCCAAGGGGATGGAAGTCACCTTGATCACGATTCGACAAGTTGATGACAAACAAGATGATGATTCAGATAGCTTACCGCAACATGAAGAGTACTTTGGCAAGACTCAGTCACCATTAAAAGGTATGAGTAAGTGTGTAAGGAAACGAGCTAAGAAAAGGAAACAACATTTTGAGGTAGAGGAACCTCCGTTGGCAGTTGTATATGACTTTTGTGCAGAGGTAGAGGACATGTATGATTTAGTTTTCGGCATGAAGAAGTCAAAAGTGACAACAACCAAACTTGAGGAGTTCAATTGCAACTCTACAGAGATAGAGCTTATCATGAAGCACTTGTGGAGCTGGAATGAGTCGGATGGTTGGACAACCAAGGATTTTGGGATATTTGGAAGTGGTGGCCTTCTGAACCACTCCCTATTTTCCCAGGTTGACTTGTGAGTTGATCGGTTCACTGGATTGGGCTTGGGAAGCGAGGCCATAGGAACCTTGCAAAGCCTGTCCTTAGACAAAATTGAGGCAAGGAGGTGTGAAATAATGCAGTGGACCAAGTAAGCGAGGACGAGGTGTGGAATTGCAATAGGTAGTTCCATAGCAATGTGGAAAGGGTGGAGTATTTTCCTGAGTGCGACATCATCACACAAGGTGAACTGAAGTGAAAAACGAGAAAAGAAAGTTGTGACTTGCGGAAGTGCATTCTCATTGTGCTAAGCATGACAGTTGGATTATCTACCCAACCAATTCAATGCATGGATGTTAACAGTGGATGGAAGGTTGGCATAACTGGCTAAGTGCTAAGGCCGTAGAGGGGGAGTAGGTGTGGTTTCCAGAAGAGGCTTCTTTTGAAGGCTTAGATGTAATAGCATTATAGAGATGCCCACTTGGGAAACAAGGAAAGTGCGCATCATCCAAAGCTTGTGTGGAAAGAGACCAAGGGAGATACCTAGAGTGCACACCAAAGAAAAGTGCCAAGTTGGGTGACCACGTGAGGTTCACCCTACTGGCATTCCCAACGCGTATAAAAGCACACGATAAGGCCCAAACTGAAAGGAAGCTTTGAGGAAGAAAGTGGTAAGGAACCAAAAGCGCTATGAGGAAAGACATTGAACTTTTGGGAGTCGGCAATATACGGAAGGCCATAGGTGAATCTCTATTTCAGTCAAGAGAAAGACGTTGGTTTTGTTGGGATTTTGGTTGTATCTTTGTAGGTAACATAATTTTGGGTTTTTCACTTGAGGCTTATTTTTTCCACACACGGAGTGTTATCGATTTTGGCACCTGCATTCTATGTAACTTGTATTTTATTGTAAACTTTTCAACTTACATATAAACACTGCAAAGACCTAGTTGGGGCTCCTTCCACTCTATATTTATGTTGTTATGTTTACTTTGCATGGTGCAAGTTATACTTGTGAAAATGGATAAGTATGAATGTTGTGTTAACTCAAGATAAATTTGCTAAGTAACAAGTGTAAACAAGAAAAATAGTGTGTTGCAAATAAATTGTTAAGTGTTTGTAGTAGGTTGAGGTGTACAACTCGAGTGTGCCTGAGCCAGTAAATCCCTTGGGGGGCATCCAGACAGTGTCGCAAAACTTAGTGAAAGGCGAAAAACTAGGCCTAGTCATTGAGCATGTGACATCTATAGCCTCTAACTGCAAATATGATATCCATTAAGAGGTTTTGAGGACTAAGTATGGATTTTAGTGGAAATATTAGAGCCATTAATATCTTTTGAGAACCAAGTATAGCTCTCACGACCTTGTAAATGTATAAGAGAGAAAAATTCAGGGTTAGGCCCTAAATGTAGATTATAGGGCTCAAGGTCTTTGGAAAAAATATTGTACATTAACACAAGACCCCTATAGGAGGATTTTAGTAACAACTTTTATGGGTAGTGAGTCCTTAAGTCCTTGATCATATTTTAAGGATGAAGCGTTGTCGTTGGGCCATAAAGGAGTATTTTAATAATTGATGGGAATCAATCATGATTTTGACAACCACATAAGATTGGTCTAGGGGTTCTTATGACTTTGATTAGGAATTTGGACACCATTATGAGTTTTTGAGTTCACTAAATATGGGTTAGTAGGGATTGGACATGGTTGGGAAAGGAAACTTTGGCCTTATGCATTAAAGGTGTATCTAATGGTTTTAGAGCAATGAAAGAGACCCGAAACCATTACACTGAACCTATATAGGTGATCCTTAGTCTCCAAGAAGGGATATGTGAGAAACTAGGAGGATTTAGAACTAGCTATGGGTCTTATGACACTAGACATGGTCAATAGATGAAACCTTTCCCTTAGGATCCAAAGGGATTTTCTAGCAATAAGGAAAATGAAAAAGGCTTAATCAACCACATAATATTGGTCTAGTATATCTTAAATTTTTGTGTGCCAGTATGGACACTATTAGCAGGTTTTGAGCTCTATGGATGGGCCTCAAATCTATAGATGTGATTTAAGGAGGAGACCAATGCATCAAGGCATGAAAGATATATTTATAGTTTAAGTCCAATTATAAATGTTATGGGTCATTTGTGGTTTTTTAGGGAATAATTCATGAACCTTAATCCCTTGAATCTATTTTGAGAGCCTAATTCCTAATTTCTATATGATATCCCCACTTAGAGGCCAAGGATTCCCTTAGGAGATCACATGTAGTGGTTCAACGTTATGTTTTTGGGCCTTGGATGCCTAGAATATTTATTTAGGTTCTAAGACCAAATATTCCTCGTGAAACCATGTTTGCCCCCCCATGGCATATCCATAGTGTTGAAAGACTTCTATTGTCTTTTGCATCCCCTTCCAATTTTAATTAATTAGTTATTATTTGATATCAATCTTCTACAAGAATTAAAATAAAGTACATTTACCATGTGTTAATTATCTAAGTGATGTAAGCTGATATACACAAACTAAGGCCATTTTACAAAAAAAACAAGTACATAACAATTGAGTATCATAAAAAATGATATGCATGAAATTGGTCCAAGACCTTGGAAAAAACCCCTAAGAGAAAAACCAATTACAAGAGAACTTTTATTAAGCTTGAGACAGAAGTTTCAGAGAGTACAACAAGAAGAAATTACAAAATTAAATGCTCATAATAGAACCTTGAATTTAGTTCCCTTTCTCAACCTTGAAATGTGGTCCAAGTAATACACACTCTGCTACAAGAATTCTGCTCACTTTTTAGATAACAAAATAATCATTACACCCTTGTTTTGCGTGCACAAGTAAATTTCATTTATGTATTTAAACCTCGTGCTATAACAATGAATTGGTAAATGTGCTAACAATAGAAAGTATTATGTTGTATACCCCCCTTCATCTCAGTAATACAACTCTCTATCCAATGCTACAACACCTTGAACTGTCTGCCACTTTTCTTCCTAAAAAAAGTGCCCAATCCTATATTGTACAATCTGCAAACAATTGCTAGGAAAACTTTCTTAGAATGCATGTTGACTCTCTCAGGTGGTGCATGCCCCTCCTCTTGGAAGATCATGCAGTCTCCTTGAAATTTGTTCCCTCACTTTGGGATTCCCTTCTCTCTCTCTTTATCTACTCATTTATTTCTCTCTTGTAGATGTGCTTCTCATACTGCTCACCAAGATTCTCCTTGGAATTCAAGCCACTCCAAAAATGCTTTCCATGGAATATGTGCCAATGGTCTTGTCAAAATAATTTTATTATTTACTTAGGGTAACTACCTTGTCTTCTCATCTTTTATGACCAATATTTTATCTTGGTCCACAAGATCAAGGGATGTGATTTAATCTCAAATTCACTTAAATCTTTTGAGTCAGAACTATATAAAATCACTTTTTCATTCAAAAAGTCACTTAACCTTAAAATAACAAAAAAGACACTTAAATAATATAAAGTACAACTCACTTTAATTTTATAAAGTCACTTTCACAAAGTCACTTACAAACACATATTATAAAGTCTCTTTGTGTCATTTAATGAGACCCCTTGTGCTCAAACCCATGCACCTAGGTAGATGGTGCAAAAGCACCTATGAGCTAACAAAACTAATATTCCCTCTTAGTGAGGGAGGTATTTTTGGCACCTCCACTTGGATTTGTCTCCAACCTCCTCTCTCCAACTGCTGAAGTTGCTCCCTATGAAACATAAGGTCTCTTTGCTACCTGGCTTGGATCATGCACTGGAGACCTATGCCAAACCAATATGAACTAATATTTCTCCCCACTCTCATGCTTATCCTCAAGAGGCATCTTGCATCGGCTTGGTTTTCTCACGAAGGTGGAAGAAACATCTACATCGACTTCCTATGATGTTGCCATTGAGTCAAATATCCTATTGGACTCAACATCAACAATATGAACCAATACTTCATATGTCTTAGCATCTTTGATTCCCAACACTCTCGTTGCATCCATGATCTCACCCATCAACTCATCTATTGCAAACCAGGACTGTATATTCATCACCCTCCAAATTTGAGAATGAGAGCAATCTCTTTCAACACTTAGGTACAAATAGCACTCCACCCACCTCTAGATAACCACAAAAATTGACTTGGAATCGAGCACATCCAACTCCTTCTATTTCATGGGTGATGTAGAAACTATCCTCTGCAAGTATAATTCTGTCAATATATATCAACTGTAGGAACATAGCATGTGTTCTTTTCAAGTGGCATTCTTACCCACTACCCACATACCATGCTCCAATGTCCACACTCTTGGAAAAACTACTACCCAAGATAATACTCACCAAGGAGATATCCTTCTCAAACTATCTGGTGTACACTTCCACTTCAACTACTGCTATAGCATCCTTCTCTATCTTGTCCTTCTTCTTTCTCTTATTTTTATTGGGACACTGGATTCCATAGTGGCCAAACTTCTAACAAGCAAAACATGTCACCTTCATCATTTCCTTCTCATATTTGGATCCATTGTTCAATCCCTTCTTCTTCTTTCCCTTTGCTAAAATTTCCACATCCTTCTCATCAATACCATGCTTCATATTCTCTTGGGTGCATCCATGCAGGTGGGTTAACATTTTTGGCAAAAACAAACGTACCTCGATCGAGCTTTTGCTAAACCCTCGATCGAGCTCTTAACACCTCAATTGAGGGTTTATAAAATTCTCGATCGAGGTTTTCTTAAGCCCTCAATGGAGCTTTTGATAAACCATCGATTAAGGGTTTAAAAATATAGCTCGATCGAGCATCTTTAATCGTTATAACTATAAATAGGCAACAAACCATGATTTAATTCACTGTGTTTGTTGCACAGAAATTTAATGAAAGAATATTAGAGATGGGTTATAGATATAATAGATGTTTATAGATGAAAAAGGTCATTTATATTCATTTGTAGATATGGGTCACAGAGTAATTGGAGTTATAAATATGATTGATCACATCTATAACTCCAATTACTCTACGACTAATATTTACACATAAAATCTAGAGGAAGTGGCAGTGGTAATGTTTTTACTTGTTTCTTCTTCAAGGTATGTACTATTACCCACAAGTATCATTCTTCTTCTTGATAGGTATTATTGTAGTTAGTGTCCACAAGATGTTGAGAACCAGGGGGATAGGATTTAATTCCTCAATTTTTTGTACTAAATACAAACCTGGTGAGCGTGCATATAAAACTTTGGTAGTCATGTACAATTTTTTTTTCCAGGGGTTTAACAGTAGCTCGATCGAGGGCTTATTAGACCCTCAATCAAGGGTCTAATAAACCCTAGATCGATCTTTTGTTAAAACCTCGATCAAGGGATTTGAATACCTCAATCAAGCTGCAGACCTCGATCGAGGGCCTGAAAAACACAGAATTATCCCTCTTACAAGAAAATCAATGTTTCTCTATGTCTTCTAGGGGTTTAAACCCTACCATTCATGACACATAACTAAGCGGAGTTCATACCGATAGATTCATCACTGAATCTTGTATCCATTGAGGTATCATGCATGCATTTTAGCATTCATATAGGTTTTTGTTTTAATTAGTTCTAAAACTTACACTTAGAAAACCTGACAATAACTTCGAAGCAGCTCAAAGAAATATCCACAGGGTAAAATATACACACCCAAAAATTTCTTAAAAATGCACATACCACACATCATCACATCCTCTTCAAAAGGGTATCTTTGGTTTTTCAATTTTTGAAAATAGTGAAAAAAAAGCTGGGATGGACAAACATGTGTATAAAATGATGCTGAAATTAGATGTGGTCACTTTCGAAAAATAATAAATAATTGTATATTGCGAAATAAATTAACAAAAAAATATACAGACTACAGTGCATTTTGTGTAGATCATGTTCATATACATACATACATACATGCATGCATACATATATATATAACTTATTAATGTAAGATTGAATTATTGGGGTGGGACACGAGCCACTTATTAACTTCTTCAAATTTTTAAGGTCATAGAGTTCATTAAATGCAAATTTTCACACATTAAATGACATCGAAATATTTTTAAACAAATATCATTGGGAATCAAACATAATATTCTACAATTTTTTTTTACTACAAGTCAAAATTCACATGGCATATATGCGTTTTGAGGGCTTCTATGTAGCACATGAGTAAAAAATTAGGTTTTCATCGCCAAATTTGGCCAAAACATGTTACCCACCTTCATGGAATCACCCTTTTGAGAACCCTCTTGGATCTCCTCCTACATGAAGTCATCCCATAATCTTTCCCAAGAGGGAAAGTTCTCCCTTCCAACCACACACTTCACAAACACATCCAACCTCTTGGTGAACCCCTTCAAGGCTATCTTCACCAACTTGGAATCAGTAATGATCTCACCAATTGCGCTCATCTCATCTTTCACTTTTCTAATCCTAGTGAGTTATGAGGCTACATTCTCACCTTTGGTTATCCTTGTGTTGTGAAACTTATATTTCAAATCCATCTTGCAATTCTCATTCTCGTTTGCATACAAATGCTTTAATGTGTCCCACATGTCCTTAGTTGTTGTTTTCTCAGCTAGATGTGGGATGAGGTGATCCTTTACTCCATCCCAAAGTATTTTCTAAGTTCTCACCTCTCTCACCTCATGCAAGTCAAGGGAAATGGGATCTGAAGGAAGTACCATAGTGGTACTAACATAGTGCTTTATCTTGTTCTCCTTGAGAACAACAACCATCCTTTCCATCCATTGCAATTAGTTGGAAACATCATCCAATACGATCTTCATACTGGATATTGGTCATCTTCCCCTTCTCTACTCTTTTTCCATGCAAAATGCCAAACAAAATTTTCCAACTTGTGCCAAACAATCAACATACATATGTACTTGTTAGTAATACTCTTGCAAACACAACTACAACAAGACCGCCCACAATCAAACTCATATTTCCTACTCCAATATCATGTTAATAAGTCTCAAAATTGGTGTAAAAATTTCACTGACATATTTCATCAAACACTTAGTTATTCTCTGATATCAATCTTCTAGAGGAAGTAAAAGAAAGTACATTTCTCATGTGTTAATTATCCAAGTATTGTAAGCTAATATACACAAACTAAACCCATTTTACAATGGAAACAAGTACATAACAATAGATTTCCATAATAAATTAGACATCGAAAATTGCTCCAAGACACTCTAAAACCCCCTAAGGGGAAAACCAGTCACAAGAGATATTTTATTGATCATGAGAGAGAAATTCCAGAGAGTGCAATAGTAATAAATTATGAAAATAAATGCTTAGAGCATAATCTTGAATTTAGTGCCCTTCTCAACATCGAAATGTGTGCTAAGTATTACACATATTGCTATAGGATTCTACTCACTATTCGGAAAACAAATCCAACATTATACCTTCAGTATGTGTGCACAAATAAACTTCATTTATGGACTTTAAACTCATGTTGTAACAATTCATTGGATAACATGCTAACAACAACAAGTTTTCTGTTGTACAACCCCCTTCATCTCAGCAGTATGGACCTTTGTCTAGTGTTGCAAAACCTCGAACTGTGTGCCTGATTTATTCCTAGAAAAGTGTTCCCAAAATTCCTCTATACAAACTACAAACAATTTTCAAGAAAATTTTCTTGTACGGCATGCTAACCCTCTAAGCTAATGCGTTCCCCTCCTCTTAAAAAGTCACAACCTCTCCTTGAAATGTGTTCCCTCACTTTGGGCTTCCCTTCTCTCTCTTTCTCTTCTTTATCTAATTATCTCTCTTTCATATGCGGTTCTCACACTCCTCACCAAGCTCCTCCTTAGAATTTGTGCCACTCCAAAAATGCTCTCTTTGGAATATGTGCCAATGGTCTCATGAAACCCCTTTTATGATTTACTTAGGGTAATTGCCTTGTCTTTTCATCTTATATGGCCAAGACTTGATCTTGGCCCATAAGATCAAGGGTTGTGATTTAGTCTCAATTTCACTTAAATCTCTTAAGTTAGAACTCTATAAAATAACATTTTCATTCAAAAAATCAGCTAACCCTAAAATAATAAAAAGTACACTTTTATTAATATGAAATACAACTCACTTTAATGTTTTAAAGTCACTTTCACATAGTAACTTTACAAACACTTATTATAAAGTCACTTTATGTCATTTAATGAGATCCCTTGTGCTTGGACCCCTACACCTAGGCACGTGGTGCAGAACTACCTCCTAGCTACCAAAACTAACATCCAAAATCAAATATTCAAAAATATGTGCTAAGTAGTGGTTCAAGGTCTCATTCATGGACTTTGAGCCTCAAAAGCTATGTCTAGGGATAATTTTTGAGTTCCCTCCCCTAAAATTGATTAAGGCACTGAGACTCATACCCACCTATCAAAACATACTAATGGTTCTCATATCCATACTTGCAAGTAAATGATACTCACAAGAGGTTAGGTGTGGTGGCTCGAGGCCTCCAGACCATAGCTAGTGATCAAACCTCAAAATGTCATCAATATTCCAACTCAAAGGGTGATTTTTGTTCGTTAATAATTGCTTCCAACAGTTCTATGCATGCCATCAATATGTTAGGTGTGCACCAAGAATGTGTCTAGAGGCTTGTCCATTGTCATAAGAGGACATAATGGGCCTTGTGTCCTAAATGTCTTTTCTTGGGCTCAATCATCATGAACTAAACCTGCAAACTTTAGTGAAAACCCTTTCTTGGGGGTCTTTGGATTAAGGTTGGGTATAGATGCCACTGAGATATTTTGAACATCAAGCACGAATGTCAAGGCCTTAAACATGGACAAAGAAGAAACTCAAGTGCCTCAAGGATAATGTTGAATCTTTTCAAACTTAAGATCCTTGAATGATTCCTTGGAATTCTATGTAGGACTTTGAGTGGGATACACGTGTTGTGGGTAGGTTTTGTCAACTAGAAATATTTTTTGATTGTGCCACATGGTAAATGGGGTAACCAAGGGATTTCATCCCTAATTGAACATCCTAGAGCTCAAGTTTCATGAAAAAGACCTAGACACATTAATAGGAGCCCTGAATGAGGGGTCTTTCCCCGAGGAAGTAAACATGGGTGCCATTAAGATATTTAACACACCATGGATTGGTAGAGAACTTACCCATAATGGTGATAGGGAAATAACGTCCAACATCCTAAGTTCCTTAACATAGGTTGGTGGAGAGATACAACATTTAAAGCTCCCTATATCCGCAAGAACCAAGAACAATGTTTTAAGACCATCAAACAAGAGTTTGGATGATAAGATGTAATATGTAAAATGCAAGAAAGGAATGTGAACATGTTAATAGTGTGTAAGAGTTTGGATGATAAGATGTAATATGTAAAATGTAAGAAAGGAATGTGAGCATGTTAATAGTGTGTGACTTGTTAATGTTCAGGTTAATAACATGTGCATGTTCCTTTGAATTAAAAAAAATGGTGGGATTGCCTCTATTCATCTACATGTTGGTTTGGACTACATAAACAAAAACAAATCCATTTTCCTAGCTCCCTATTCTTGAGGTCATTTTCTCCCACACTTTTAAATATGAACTGTATATTTTTTTAAGAAAAAAATATTGTTTTTTAATTTTTATTGATTTTCATTTGTACATGTATCATATTTCTAAAATACATAGGTATTTTGTTTATGGCGTAACTTTTTATTGCCTAATTATTTCAAGGCTTCATTTACTTAATTAAGTTTAAATAAATGTAAAATTAATATTAAGAAATAAGGAAGATAATGACATAGAAGAACCAATTGTTTTTTCTTTTCAGCAAAAAAAAAAACATACTTCTGCTATTCAATTAGAATAAAAAAGTACAAAGCTTCCCAAACAGTCTCATGGATGACTGTTAAACAAAAATACCGAAAGTCTAAACATTCAAGAATTACAAGAGTCTCTAAATAGAAAGTATAATATATCTAAAAAATACATCACCATAAAACTCAAAAACCTAAGCTAAAAAAATCCAAAAGCCTAAAAGCCAAACATACCAAATAAACCAAAACCAATTGTTATGTACAAGTGTAAATTTTTTTTTTCAAGAAATTCCATTATTTCTTAAAAAAAGAAAAAATTGCATCCAATATTTCAAAAAATAAATATATCATTATTTTACACTATTTTTGCTATATATATTGAATTTGAGAAATTTTAAAAATGCATACACTATTTCATAATAAGTTGTAGATGTACCTCTAACATTTCTAAAAATAAACATAGGGATGTTATATAACTTGTACACATCCTTATTTTAACATAAATAAATTTGAAAAAACATAGATTATTAATTTAATTTATAATAAAAAAAAATCTCATTTAAATTAAAAATGTAATATTTTTTCTTTAAATTATAAAAGAAAAACTTTCAAATTGCGATATTTTTTTTCTTTCAAGTACCTTTAAGCAAATTGTATTAAAAAATTAACAATTTTCAGATATGGTGTTCCTCAAAGATCTAAAATGCAAATAACTATAACTATAAACATAGCATAAATTATTGGCAAGTAAGCTTTTTTCGTCCAAATAATAAAAAAGATCAGCCAAGCTAATCACCCCATTTCTGGTTGAAATGGGCCTGCATTTTGATTGTCTTGCAAATTTATAGGTGTAATCTTCCATGTAGAGAAATGTTGAAAGGATTTTCAACCTAACATCATTAAATATAAATATAAGATAAATAACTTTTACATTATAATATTGGAATAATATTTAATGAAATTAAATTGATAAACAAAAATGAAAACGATCATTACTTATAATATTGAAATAATATTTAATAAAATAAAAATAAAAAATAAAAATATAAACAAAAATGAAAATGAAAACGATTATTATACATTAAGATTTTAGGTAGATACCTCTTTGTTTTAATGTTTTAATGGGAACAAAAACAAAAATGAAAACGATCATTAAAAGATAAATAACTTTTTACATTATAATATTGGAATAATATTTAATGAAATGAAATTAAAAAATAAAAATATAAAAAAAAATGAAAATGAAAACGATCATTATACATTAAGATTTTTAGGTACATACCTCTTTGTTTTAATGTTTTGCATGTGATAACTATTAAAATGAGTGTCTACACACATGTGCTTCCTAACGTCCCAAGCCATATTCCGTGTAATTAAAACGCCATATTTCCAGTTAGTATAATGTGAATAGTTAAACAAAATAAAACTAAGATATAAGATATTTAATGATGAGAATATTTGGAATGTTAATAAAAAATGTTTTTATTATTTAAATATGTATTAAATTTCTTGACATGTAACATGTAACTCCTAATTGTGTGATCTTGAGTTGAATTAATTTAAATAAAATATTTATATTTAATATATATTTTACATTTTACATTTTAAATTTAAATTTGAAATTTAATAAGAATTTTCAAAGTATATTAATAATATAGTAACAACCTATTTTAATTTCAATTAATGATTTCTTTATCATATAATAATTCACTAGAATATTATTTTTTTAGAATACTTTTTATTTCCACCATGTATGATCAACATTATTAACTGTCACAATTTCATTGTGGCCATGGATATCAAGGTGCTATGTTTCCTGCATGCTCTTAAGATATTTCCCTTGGGTGGGGATATGATACAACAATTGAGGCCATGTTGACTCAATCCGTTTACCTGAATGAGGGGTTGATGGTTCCTAGGGATTAAGGCCATGTCCTTAATGCATTCCCCCAAAAATGCCTCATGAGTGATCAACTTATGGCCTACCCTAATGGAAACAAACATCTAATGAATTGGATCTTTTCTCTCTCTCTCTCTCTCTCTCTCTCTCTCTCTCTCTCTCTCTCTCTCTCTCTCTCTTCAAAGCTCATTGCATGGATAAATTGCTAGTCTTACATCGTATCTCTATTCAGCCCCATTGCTTGATGTGGACTAATTGGAAATCACAATCCAACACCTACACGATAAAAATCATGCACATTAAATATTTTAAAACAACATAACACAAATACCATATTGACATCACCTTTATATAATATATGACTCATTCATAGTCCCTGGGGTGTCAATGTCGCCTTGAATCACATATGATTCTCTGTCCTGTCACACTCGACAACCCATCAATGTACATGACAAATAAAATCATAATAAATTATCAACATTGATCATTATTGACTTCAATTTCACATTGCATATACATTGATCACTATCAAATCATGATAAAATTAAATAAGCATTTCAATCTCAATTGAAATTATAACAAAATTACATAATCATTTTCGATCAACATTGACATCATATCATAATCACATGATTTTTTTTATCAACATTGAAATCATAGTATAATCATCAGAAATTTCGATCAAAATCGTAATCCTAACATAATCATAGGAACTTTTGATCAACATCAAAATCCTAACATAATCACACGAACTCATCATTAATAGCACAACAAGTAGTTTCCAAGCAATTATCTTTTACAAGTAAATACTAGTTCCACACATAGCTAGGTCATTTGAAATCAAATACCCTCAATTAATAAGATAACACTCAGTCTATTAGTGAATCCAAACATAACTAGGTCATTCACAACCAAATTCCCTCAATTAATACAATTGTAATCAAGTTCAACAATCAATGACAAAACAAGGCACTACATACAGCCCCACTTCAGGAAACTTCATCCCCAAATTAAAATAGATAGGGAAAGTGTCCATGCATATCCAATGCTCTCTCCGAGGTCACAAGACTAAGACTATAACTATCCCACTGGACCTTGACCTAATCGACTGATCAACATCGAAGCTATCAAATTTGTCGCTCCAAAATATGCATCGGCTCAGTCAATAAGGGTCCCTCATCTAATATTCACAATTTACTCAAGTCAAAAACTTGACATGAATTTGACATATAATGTCTCAAAGAAGAACATGAAAAACATCATCAATCCAACTCAGTGATGATGGAAAAGTGAGACAGTAAGAAACTGGTCCCAATCACTCATTGATTTCAAATGGTCCCTAAGATTGTGGCGACAATTTCCTTCCCTTGACAAATTGATTGAACACTTTTGTGGCTTCACATGCAAGAACACTCTATCTCTAAACTCATGGTTCTTTTCCATCCGATGTGCATCGACATAACTTTTAGGTTGATCTTTGTCATGTTTCATTAATGCCCGACTGGATTCCATCTGCCCATTGCTATAAAAAGAATGTGATAATATATTTCCCACATTACATGGATCTTTATAATTCTTTTATTAATATAAAATCTATTTATATTATAATCCTATGGATTCATCTTACCCCTAAAATTTTGATTCGTTAATGGAACCTTAGATACAATAAAAATTCATTCTTTACCCAATATACTACTAAGATAGCATCCACCATCATAATACTCATCTAACTCAATTTATTGTGTGGAAACATAATGCATTAAGCATAACCCAACTCATCTAAAAACATTAACATAATTTAGTTCATTATATGATCCCGTGATACATTCATATAAATCTATACATAGAACAGTAACGTGTATAAAATCTATTTGTTTCGTAGACCTATTGTAATTCATTTCCCTTAATCTTGGGTTTAAATATATATATATATATATATATATATATATATATATATANTCCAACATATCCAAATAAAACTCTAATGAATCTAACAATGCAACATATAAATTTCTGTATTTAGTAACCATAATGATTCAGCCTATCTATACGTATGAAATGCCTTTCTTAGTAATAATCACACCTTAACATTGTTGAACTTGATCCATACCTAAAATCTATTTATAAACAAATCTAACCTACAATAATCTCTTTGCATACTAGCTTGCTGAAGTCCATGAATTGGAAGGATAGATTATTAATCTATGGAAGCTATGAGGTCTCAGTAAATCATCGAATAATTACAATCTCAATCTCTCCCTTGGGATGCTACGAGAGTATGATAGTGAGTCTCACCTCATTCCCTTCCCGTTGTACTATGCTCACTTTGTGTCTAAAGTTAAGGCATTAGAGGGTTAAATGTACCGAAATTTCTCAAAGTGGTCCACTAACCATGAAGGAAGTGACGCATGGACTATAAGGTTTGTCGTTACACCAAAACTTGTAGATTACTCCCATGATCCTAGTGTGTCGATTAGTCTACATATATTCATAAGTGTGACAATTATTCAACTGATAATCTAGTGTGATCACCAACCATATAATATTTGAGTATTCATAAATACAGGTGCAAAATATAACAAGATATGATGATTAAATCAAGCATGAATATTTTTGCAATAATTAACATGAACCATTACATAGTAACCTTAAAGAGAAGAAAGACGGTGATTTTATTATCAAAGTACCTAAATGAATGAAGGAGGTTATAATATATAGGTGAACAATTTCTAATTAGGTTAGAGAGAAACTCAAATTGTCCATGTCATGTAGAGAGAGTCTATGCCATGCAGAGAAGGCTACTCATGATTAACTAAGAGAAAGCAACCCCAATAAGTCATGCATGAAATCATAGACCGAGTTAACCAATAAAGGAACCCAATGATCACTCAATTAAGCTTATTTGGTGGCTACATAATATTTCTTATAGGTGGCTGCAAAATCCCTTCTCAACCTACAAAATATTGATAAACAATATTAGTAATGTTAGCATCACCTAGCTAGTTTAGCATCACCTAGCTATGAAACCATGTAATATTTTGGGTTTCAGCAAAACCTGCAGATGTTGGTAAACATTTGCAACCAAGCACATAGTATCATGATCATAGTGTGGTGATTAGTCCACTTATATTATGAGGAGCAACAGTTCTTCAACCGATACTCCAACATGGACCTAAGTTTTCCTAGATGACATCCATTGTACCCGCTACTGCATTATGGTTCATGACTGCACCTATGCTTTGTTGTGTGGAATATGAATAAGAACTGTTAAATATGGAATTAATATTGGTCCTCGGCTAACTGGATCATTATCTCATTAACACCCAGATATTAGAGGGTAACCCTGGGATCGCGATCACTTTTCTAAGTATGAACTAACCCACTTTCATAGATTGTCAAACCCTTGACTCACCTAGTTCCCCCTAGTATCCACAGATAAGTACCCGATATGAATCTACATAATTTTAATAGATACTTACCATAAACTAATGAGATCTAAGGTGCACCAGTTTATAGGGTAGTATGTAATTCAAGTAATGAACTTTAATTTATATATATAGATCCGAAAAGGTCAGGATATTCCACCCTCAATTGTCATCTCACTTGTACAACAATCTGCATGTTTGGTTTACCATGATGGATGCTTAAACAATATTGCCATCCTTTTCAGATCTATGCCATAGCACAAAATTTGATATGCACTTGTATAATTTAACAACCCTTAGATCTATGTTGATATGTTTTATTCATTCGAACAAGGGATCTGATTTGGGTAGCCTAAAGTCTAGGTTTTATGGTTGTAGTTTCATTTATAAGGGAGTAGATCAAAACAGGTGTAATCAAATGTTTTTGCTACTTGTTTTAAAGGTAGATCTATCCTCCCATTATATATATA